>JACXGI010000765.1:0-40233 GCA_016801175.1 Esox masquinongy | reverse complement strand
TAAGTGGAGAAAATATGGCACAACAGAGACATTACCAAGAACTGGACATCCCTCCAAAATTGATGAAAAGACGAGAAGAAAACTGGTCAGGGAGGATTCCAAGAGGCCTACAGCAACATTAAAGGAACAGCAGGAATTTCTGGCAAGTATTGGCTGTGTGCTATATGTGACAACAATCTCCCGTATTCTTCCTATGAATGGGCTATGGGGTAGGGTGGCAAGACGGAAGCCTTTTCTTACCAAGAAAAACATCCAAGCCCGGCTGAAGTTTGCAAAAACAAACACCAAGTCCCCCAAAAGCACGTGGGAAAATGTGTTATGGTCTGATGAAACCAAGGTTGAACTTTTTGGCCATAATTCCAAAAGGTATGTTTGGTGCAAAAACAACACTGCACATCACCCAAAGAACACCATACCCACAGTGAAGCATGGTGGTGGCAGCAACATGCTTTGGGGCTGTTTTTCTACAGCTGGAACCGGGGCCTTAGTCAGGGTGGAGGGAATTATGAACAGTTCCAAATACCAGGCAATTCGGGCACAAAACCTTCAGGCATCCGTTAGAAAGCTGAAGATGAAGAGGAAGTTCACCTTTCAGCACGACAACAACCCAAAGCACACATCCAAATCCACAAAAGTATGGCTTTACCAGAAGAAGATTAACGTTTTGGAATGGCCCAACCAGAGCCCAGACCTGAGTCCAATTGAACATCTGTGGGGTGATCTGAAGAGGGGTGTGCACAGGAGATGTCCTCGCAATCTGACAGATTTGGAGCGCTTTTGCAAAGAAGAGTGGGCAAATATTGCCACGTCAAGATGTGCCATGCTAATAGACTCCTACCCAAACAGACTGAGTGCTGTAATAAAATCAAAAGGTGCTTCAACATAGTATTAGTTTAAGGGTGTGCACACTTATGCAACCAGGTTATTGTGAGTTTTTTATTTTTCCCCCTCAAAGATTTCAGTTTGTTTTTCAATTGAATTGTTCACGTTATAGGTCACATTAAAGGTGAAAAAAGTCTACACACAGGGGTGTGTAGACTTTTTATATCCACTGTAAGCCATTTAATAGTTGAGTAAGTTGTATTTTTCCTGGGCTACAAAACTGATATGTATTGCCAGGGACACTGCAGGACTGGAGATGAAATACATGCTATAGATTAGGTACATTATGCACAGTAGATGTTTAACCTCACACATATCTTTTGTTGTGTTGTAGTAAGAAATCCTGAGGATGTATTACACAGTTACAAGAAAACTCTGAAAGACTTCAAGAATACGAGGAGCATAAATGCTGCAGGAGGCACAAGTTGGACAAAACTACTATTGCCCTTACTGCTATTAAAGCAGAGGTATGCACAGGTAAGTGGAAAACCATGCAAACAATCTAACTTGAATTATGTATTTGTTTTTGTCTCCCCAAGTCTGCAAGTACACGGCTCAAAAAATATAAGGGAACACATAATTATCACAGCATAACACCATGTCAGTTAAACTTCAGGGATATCAATCTGTCCAGTTAGGAAGCATAAGCGATTGTGAAACAATGTCACCTGTTTTGGGGCAAATGAAAGTGACAACAGGTGCACTGGAAAGGCAACAGCAAGAAAGACCCCAAAAAGGAAATGGTTTTGCAGGTGGTGGCCACAGACAATTACTCTCTCCTTATCATTCCTGACTGATTCTTCTCTAGTAGTATGAAACGGTACCTGAAACGGTAGTATGAAACGTTACCTGCAGCCCATTCAGGTTGCACAGGCAGTCCAGCTCCTCCAGGAAGGTTTAGCAAGAAGGTTTGCTGTGTTTCACAGGACAGTCTCAAGAGCATGGAGGAGATACCAGGCCGTTACATGAGGAGAGCTAGACTGGGTCGTAGAAGGGCAACAACCTAGCAGCAGGACCGGTATCTGCTCCTTTGTTTGAGGAGGTACAGGAGGAGCACTGCCAGAGCCCTACAAAATTACCTCCAGCAGGCTGATGGTGTGCATGTTTCTGACCAAACTGTCAGAAACAGACTCCATGAGGGTGGCATTAGGGCCCAACGTCCTCTAATGGGACCTGTGCTCACAGCCCAGCACCGTGCAGCTCGATTGGCTTTCGTCAGAGAACACCAGAATTGGCAGGTCCGTCATTGTCACCCTGTTCTCTTCACAGAGGAGAGCAGGTTCACACTGAACACGTGACAGATGTGAAAGAGTCTGGAGATGCCGTGATGAATGTTATGCTGCCTGCAACATCATTCAGCATGACCGGTTTGGTGGATCAGTGATGGTCTGGGGAGACATATGGTCTTGGAGGGTTGCACAGACCTCCACGTGCTAGCCAAGTGTGTAGGCAGTGGCCAGAGTGTCTAGGCAGTTCCTGGATGAAGAAGGCATTGATGCCATTGACTGTTTCTCACGTTCCCCTGACCTGAATCCAATTGTGAACCTCTGGGATGTTATGTATCAGGACATCTGATGCCACCAAGTAGCACCACAGACTGTCCAGGAGCTCACTGATGCCCTGATCCTGGTCTGGGAGGACACCATCCGCTGTCTCAACAGGAGCATGCCCAGACATTGTCAGGAGCACATACAGGCACGTGGGGGCCATTCACACTCTTGAGTCACATTATGAGTTGTTGTGATGAAATTCACGCAAGTTGGAACAGCCTGTGATTTCAAATGTTTACTTTCATTTTCGGTGTGAGTTTGAATCCAGCCCTCAATTGTTTGGTGATTTAGGTTTCCATTGACCGTTGTTACATCATTTTGTTCTCAACGAATTACACAATGTTCAGTAAAGATTTTGATTTTTAATATCTTTCCTTCCTTGAGACCCGATGTGTTAAGTGTTCCCTTAATTTTTTGGAGCAGTGTATTATTCAATCTTTAATTCTTTATTAATGTATGCTGCCTTCAGTCAGTTAATACTAATAACAATGTTATTATTGGGGAGTTTTTAACTATAAATATATAAAACAATTTTTCTTCTGGACTATAATCAACTTTTCAGGATAAGGAAAGTACTAAGCTTATTTGTAAGACCAGCACAAA
This sequence comes from Esox masquinongy, assembly GCA_016801175.1. Taxonomy (NCBI): domain Eukaryota; kingdom Metazoa; phylum Chordata; class Actinopteri; order Esociformes; family Esocidae; genus Esox; species Esox masquinongy. Next base: position 37,198 of record JACXGI010000765.1, on the reverse strand, counting down.
ATGAGACAATTACAGATTTTTCTGTTATGTATTCAACAAGATGTAAAAAGTGTACATTATTTGTACAAACTGGTGCCATTATAATGGGATGTGTAAAATATGATTTCAGTAAAATTTGAGCAGACAATGGTAAATTATAAAAAATGTAGTGCTCACAGTTGTTTTTGTTACTGAACATGCTATTGTCAGTGACAAGTCCAGTAATTGTATACTAAACAATTTTTTTTACTGAAATTCTCCAAACAGGGCGAGATCTCTTCCAAGAGGGAAGAATTTGGAACTCCCCCTCTAAGCTGGATAGAGGCTGTGTGGTTACACAGAATTTCAAATGCCGTACATGGACAGCTCACCGGACCTGCAAAACAACCTTTTGGATATACAGATGAACTCCAAATTGCTTTCAATTTAAAATAAATAAACAAACTACGTGAGAACAGACACCACTTCAAATTACAGCCCTCTTTCCTTGTAACTACACTGTAACTACGTTTGAACAGACACCACTTCAAATTACAGTTCTCTTTCCTTGTAGCTGCACTGTAACTACTTGGGAACAGACACCACTTCAAATTACAGCCCTCTTCCCTTATAACTACACTGTAACTATTTGGGAACGGACACCGCTTCAAATTACAGCCCTCTTTCCTAGTACTTACACTGTAAGTGTTGTTGGTACCGTATAAGAACTAGCTTAAGATGATGGACTTACTAGGAACTTACATGTTAAGTAAGGGTAAAGTACACATATTGGGCAACAATCGAAATGTGTTCCAGGCACCTTTGGATATTCACATTTGAAAGTATGCCTTCTAATGTTAACGTTTAATTGTCTTCAACAACAGTAAAATCTGGCAAACTCGTATTTATTAAGCCTATCCGTTTCATTCGTCAGCTTCTCGCTTACAACGCAACGAAATAATAGCCTAAATTGCATCTCCCTCCCATGTTTAATTCCCTCCAGTCTGTGGCCAAACAGTAATTATAACAATAATAATAATGCACACAGATGAGAAATACAAATAATCTGCTTACCTAGCCAACTACATTATTTCATGTCTTTCATTTTTATTTAATTTACAAAAAACATACAACATCTGTAAAGTAATTTTTGGACAACATACCAAACCTAGCTTCACCAGATTATTGTTGTTACCATGGTAACCAACGCAAACTCAGCCGCAGTAGCTGTCATGTGTACACTCCTGCATGGGTGTACACATGGTAGGCAGAATTTTCTCACGGTTCAGTCGTCGCTTGCCGTGACCCATCTGTAAGTGCCTGTATCCACCGTTGTTACATCAGTAACAGGGTTTTTCCTGGCTCAAAATTAGGCAAAGGTGGTACCCCAACCCCTACATCCCTGTGCTCCACCGGACGCCCCTTTGTGATAGCTGGCTACACACTTGAAAAAAGAGAACTATTATAGTGTTAAACATGACCTGTTGTCCATGTCCACTTGAGCAGCTAATGCACACTACAATCTCCTCCCTAATAGCAACCAAAATACAAGCAATATTAACAGATCCCATTTTTGATCTTTTACATACAGCTCCGGAAAAAATTAAGAGAGCCTGCGAACCAACTCGCTTTAATATGTCACATCAAATGCAAGTATGTTCATGAAAAGATGATAATGATATTTATAGTAATATTTTGATTTTAACTATTGATTTTAACTATTTATTAAACGTAATCATGCACATTGCGTCATATTTAAATAACAGCAATTGCTTGTATCTGGTCATGCCTCACATCACATGCAAAACTGTGGTGTATTCTGATGATTTGATATTGACATACAATACATCTGTACAATACAACTGTATTGTGTTTTTTGTTTTTAATTCAGTCCGGGCCAGCGTTGGACCCTGTCCCCAAACACATACAACAAAATGCTTATAGCACACAGAGCATATCATTCCCTCTTCATTATGTGTGGGCCACCCACTAACATCAAAACTATGTTTATTAGAAATCTAGGAATCACATAAAAATAAAAAATATGAAATCACTCATCAAGCTTAATAATTAATCACAGTCAATATCATTGTTGCCTATTTTCATTGTTATTCTATGTTCTTTTTAATTTGACTTGCATTGAAAACATTTCAGAGCTGTATATATTACAGCCTTGCTGCATTGTTTTTTCTCTATCCTTGCCTTGACGCCACGTCATTTATCCCCTTCTCTCAACTTCCTTCAGCTGTACTTGGCAGTGATGCTTGAGCTGATCCAGGGTCTTCACATTCATATATTTATATTGTTAGTGACTTAAGTATGTTAATTGTATATTTTTACACTGTATATTGCATATACAATGGATTTGGGGACAGTAGCCAATATACCCTAATCTAGTCATCTTTTCACCAGTCATCTTCATCTGTGTGAGGTTCTGTGTTGTTCAGTTTTGGTTTTGCGTTTGATCTTGAATGTAGCCTGTTCTGTTCTGTTTTCTTTCTTTGTTTTTGAACGTAGCCTATTCATTTGTCATTATTGTTTGCACCTGTGTCTCGTTAGCTCCCCCTATATTAGTTCTGTGTTTGCTGTTGTTCATTGTGAGGTGTTTGTGCAAGCAGCATACTGAGTCTGTTATTTAGTAGTGATAATGGTTTTTTGGCCTTAGCCCTGTGTTTCGTCGAATATGATTCTGCCTAGCCCTTGTGATGTCTGCCTAGAAGTTTACGACCTTAGCTGTGTGTTTTGACTACGACCTTTGCCCTTTTGGAATTAAACAATACTACTTGAATCCATCTTTCTGCATCTTGGTCCTAAACCTCGCCAGTGTACCTACCTAGAGACGTTGACAGTCTGTGTGAAAAAAAAAATCTGTGACTCTACTAGAAGTTGTTGGAGACGTTAACAAATGTTATGCGGACTGGATGTAGTTTAAGCGTTAAGTTTTACTGAAATATTTTGACATGCTTGGGTGTAGAAGAAAACTAGGATCCACTTGTTTTTCCGACGTTACTCATCTCTGCAATGTCAGGAACAGTTAGGTCCTGTATGCAAGGTTGCCAGATCATTGATAGCAAACCATGAAATCTGCATAATTATCAAAAAACTCTGCTCAAATGCAATTTCTTCTTTACAACCCTATCTGTAAATCGACCCACTTAAGCCCATAAAAAAATAGCCCAGCGGGGAAACCTACCCATCTGACAACACTGCTAATATGAAAAAGGTTTCCTCCTACAGTCACATTCGCTGCAGTACTAGCTAGCTATTTAACTAATAAAAACGGTGTTGGGTGAAAAGTGGCCAACCGTCACAAGTGTCTTGCTGACATTTTACATTCTAACTGAAATCCTGGTTCCTCTCTGCGCGCGACCAGGGCTAAAATGCATTCACAAACCACACATAATTTTTTTGCATCACCTCTTCACAATGGTGACAGAACTTAATAAATACTTTTTTAAGTAAGATTATTTAATACTTTTCAAGGCCTTTTATTTAGCAAAATTAATGTAAGCATTTTTAAGGGTCCGCGGACACCCTGTAGATGTCAGAGTTTAAGACAATGAGACTACAGAGTAGATGCAGACACAATTAGCCTTTAGCACAATTTAGCACAATTGTAAATTTAGGGTTTTACTAATTTATCAGGTCTGTGGCAAGTTTTTTGTACGCCAGGCTAATAATTGCTGGTGTGTGTTTGTGTGTTTCAGAGTGTGTTTTTGTGTGCTCCTCTCTTCTCTTGCCACCTAGTGATATATTACCAGTCATCCAGCCTTTCACATCCCCATGTTACCCCCAGCAACTCTCTCCATGCAGTCAGTCTCCTTGACAACCCCACTTAGGCCAAAGGAGAACATGAAAGAGACAGACAGATATAGAGAGGGAAAGAAAATGGAAAAATTTGAGAAACAGAGAGAAAGAGAGGACTGGGAGGCGTCAGTCTACCTACCTACATACAAACCCATTACTATATCTATCTAAAAACCCAAGACCTCACAAAACAACTTGCATCACTCCACTACCACCTTCACAACCCTTAAATCAGCCACTTCAACCCAGGGTATTAAATCCCTGAATAACTGATGCCCATTAAATGCTGTTTTCTGAATTCTCTCAGCCACCTGTTGCTACATGTAAAAAGTGCAATAGTAATTGTGAGAACTCAATAGTTTAAAATGTATATTTCTTGTTTAGATTGCATTTTTTTAGAAATAATATTTTAATTTTTAAATGCATTCACACTTCATTGCACATGCCTGTAAAATATAGCTTGGAAGCACTGACCTAAATGTATAAACTTGCAACATTTGGCTTTCAGGCATGGATCTAAATACACAAGCTAGTAAAATCGAATTTCAGATTTGAAGATCTGATTTGGGACCACAAACTTCAGCGTACAAGCATGGCCCTAAATATATGACCATGAAAGTTGACAAATAATTTCACAGACTTCTGACAGATTTACTATTGCATAGGATTGGTAAAAACATTTTAAAAGCTTACAGTCTCCAAGGCCTACTGGGAGAGACAGGAATGGTAGCACAGTCTTTTAGTATAGTTCCATTGGCTGGGTGTTTCTGAATACCAGAAAGGCCTAGCACTGACTGCTATTTGTTTACAACAAATTTCTCCAGAAGCTACAGTTCTATATCACCTCACTGCTTAATTGGAACTCCAACAACTACTGGACTCACTCTTAAGATTGGCCTGGCTCTAGTGATTTAATGGTTCTCCTCCTATATTAGGGAACATTGGTTTTAGCTACTGTATCCCCCACTCGACCTACGATCCACTTTGAAATGTGAGTCTTTGGCAACAATAGATCAGTTTGAGAATATGGTGACAGAAAGAGAATTAAAGCTGCACATTTTTAATGATTCAAATGTTTCAGTATTGTATATTTTAGCTACTATTTTTGAATAGGCCAGTATTACATATAGTAACTGAATATTTTCTAGGTATTATTTTATTTTGTAAAAAATGTATAATAGCTAAAGGTACATTCTGGGATTTTTGGCAAATGGTTGTAAAAGTGTCGAGCCAAAACTTGAAAATTGGTTACTGTCTTCAATATGCAGGATATGCTGCATTTGGAAAATATTCAGACCCATTCACTTTGTCAACTTTTTTTTGTTACAGCCTTATTCAGAAATGAATTAAATTGAGTTTTTTTCCACATCAATACACATACAATACCCCATAAAACAAAGAAAAAAACAAGTTTAGATTTTTTTTAAATGTATATCAAAAAAAAGAAAATGTATCACATTTACATAAGTATTTGTACACTCTGCATCGAAACTCGCTCAGGTGCATCCTTTTTTCTATTGATCATCCCTGAGATGTTTCTATCAATTGATCGGAGTCCACCTGTAGTAAATTCAATTGATTGGACATGTATCCCCCTCAAGGCCCTTCTCCCCCGATTTCTCAGTTTGGCTGGGCGGCTAGCTCTAGGAATAATGTTGGTTGTTCCGAACTTCTTCCATTTAAAAATATCGGAGACCACAGTGTTCTTGGGAACCTTAAATGCTACAGAATCTTTTTTGTGACATTCCCTTGATCTGTCTCAACACAATTCTCTCTCTGGGCTGCACAGACAATTCCTTGATCCTTTTTGCTCTGACATGCATTTTCAACTGTGGGACCTCACATAAACAGGTGTATGCCTTTCCAAATATCTTCCAATCAATTCAATTTACCACAGGTGGATTAAAATCAAGTGGGAAAAGTGAAAGGGTCTGAATACTATCCAAATGTACTGTAGGTGCCACATGCCATCAAAATGATTCATTTTAAAACATGGTACTAAGGTATTGATAATGTTTTTGGATTATGCACATACTTTTTTCCTATTCCCTCTTCTTTCCTTTAACTACTTCCAGGTTACAAAGTGGAATCAGTAACTACTGACAACATTGAAGTGGATTACTATAATATACCCACATCAATGGAAGGTCAAAATGTATTTCTGCAGCTTAAACCCCAGGTTAAACGCCTCGATTATAATCCTATCAACCCCTAGACTGTGGGGTTGAGATGAAACATACACCTCTCTCCATTTCTTCATCTGTCAGTTTCTCTGTTAGCATGCTAATCATTTTCCATTTCTTAGCTGCACTTTGGGTATGAATAAAAACAGCTTATCTGGGTGTTAGCTTAACACTCGCAATTGGCAGTAGAAAGGGATGAGGGCTGAGGAAGGAGGAATTTGGAGAACAAGCATTATGGGGTTCGTGATGGAAGCTAGATTGCACTCTGTTAAAGTAGTAAATGGCAGATGGCAGTCACAATTACAGCTGAATGGCGCTGCAGGACATCTCTCGGTGGGGCAGTTGAACTGTCTGCCGGAGTTGAGAGGACAACAGGGGCTTCTTTTGAAACCAACAGGCAAATACACATGCGCACTCATCATACATAATTCACACACACAATCAAACACACATCATACATACGCACATATGCACAGACAAAGTTTGCGACCTCCTGACGTGAGAAAAGGGAAATGAGAATTAGGGCAAGGAGGAGAAAGCAGAGACAGAGAGTGAGAGACTGTCCCAGATTCATTTCGAAAAAGAATTGTGTTTTCTACTCCACCGACGAACGTTACTCAGCTAACAGAAAAGACACACACATTGGTATTACTTGCTATACTTGTGAGGACAAATGATTAATAACCATGACAAATATACACAGATCAGCCGTAATACTATGACCACTGACAGGTGAAGTGAATAACACTGATAATCTCGTTATCATGGCACCTGTCAGTGGGTGGGATATATTAGGCAGCAAGTGAACATTCTGTCCTCAAATTTGATGTGTTACAAGCAGGAAAATGGGCATGCATAAGGATCTGAGCGACTTTGACGAGGGCCAAATTGTGTTGGCTAGACGACTGGGTCAGAGGATCTCCAAAACTGCAGGTCTTGTGGGGTGCTCCCGGTCTGCAGTGGTCAGTACCTATCAAAAGTGGTCCAAGGAAGGAAAAGCGTGAACCGGCGATAGGGTCATGGGTGGCCATGGCTCAGTGATACATGAAGGCTGGCCCGTGTGGTCTGATCCAACAGACGAGCTACTGTAGCTCAAATTGCTGAAAAAGTTAATGCTGGTACTGATAGAAAGGTGTCAGGACACAGAGCATCACAGTTTGTTGAGAATGGGGCTGCGTAGCCGCAGACCAGTCAGGGTGCCCATGCTGACCCCTGTCCACTGCCGAAAGCGCCTACAATGGGCAGGTGAGCATCAGAACTGGACCACGGAGCAATGGAAGAATCATGTTTTTTTTTCATCACGTGGATGGCTGGGTGCGTGTGTGTCGCTTACCTGGAGAACTCATGGCACCAGGATGCACTATGGGAACAAGGCAAGCCGGTGGAGGCAGTGTGATGCTTTGGGCAATGTTCTGCTGGGAAACCTTGGGTCCTGCCATTAATGTGGATGTTACTTTGACTCGTACCACTTACTTGAGCATTGATGCAGACCATGTGCACCCTTTCATGGCAACGGTATTCTCTGATGGCATTGGCCTCTTTCAGCAGGATAATGATCTCAATCCAGTCGGGCATCTGTGGGATGTGCTGAACAAACAAGTCCGATCCATGGAGGCCCCACCTCACAACTTAACAGGACTTAAAGAATCTTCTGCCAACATCTTGGTGCCAGACACCACAGCACACCTTCAGAGGTCTAGTGGAGTCCATAACTCGACCGGTCAGGGGTGTTTTGGTGGCAAAAGGGGGCCTACACAATATTACACACACAGGTGAAAATGGCAATTAAGAGTTATTTTCCCACACCTGTGGCTTACTAAATTGCAATTAGTGTCTGTGTATAAATAGTCATTGAGTTTGTTTGCTCTCTCATGGATGCACTGAACAGGCTAGATACTGAGCAATCGGGAGCAGAAAGAACTGTCAAAAGACCTGCATAACAATGTAATGGAACATTATGAAGATGGAAAAGGATATAAAAAGATATCCAAAGACTTGCAAATGCCAGTCAGTACTGTTCAATCACTTAAGAAGTGGAAAATTCATGGATCTCTTGATACCAAGCCAAGGTCAGGTAGACCAAGAAAGATTTCAGCCAAAACTGCCAGAAGAATTGTTTGGGATATAAAGAAAAACCCACAGGTAACCTCAGGAGAAATACATGCTGCTCTGGCAAGAGACAGTGCACAATACGACGATACTTGAACAAAAATGAGCTGCATGGTCGAATTGCCAGAAAGAAGCCTTTACTGCGCCAATGCCACAAAAAAGCCTGGTTACAATATGCCCGACAACACCTTGACATGCCTCACAGCTTCTGGCACACTGTAATTTGGAGTGACGACACCAAAATAGAGCTTTTTATGGTCACAACCATAAGTGCTATGTTTGGAGAAGGGTCAACAAGGCCTATAGTGAACATAATACCATCCCCACTGTGAAGCATGGTGGTGGCTCACTAATGTTTTGGGGGTGTGTGAGCACTAAAGGCACGGGGAATCTTGTAGAAATTGATGGCAAGATGAATGCAGCATGATATCAGAAAATACTGGCAGACAATTTGCTTTCTTCTGCACGAAAGCTGTGCATGGGACGCTCTTGGACTCTCCAGCACAACAATGTCAACAGAGTCATAGAGCTAGTTATCCTAAGTACAAGGCCAAGTTGACCCTCCAGTGGTTACAGCAGAAAAAGGTGAAGGTTCTGGAGTGACCATCACAGTCTCCTGACCTTAATATCATCGAGCCACTCTGGGGATATCTCAAATGTGCGGTTCATGCAAGACGACCAAAGACTTTGCATGACCTGGAGGCATTTTGCCAAGACGAATGGGCAGCTATACCATCTGCAAGAATTTTGGGGCTCATAGACAACTATTACAAAAGAATGCACATTGTCATTGATGCTAAAGGCAATACACAGTATAACTAAGGGTATGCAGACTTGAACAGGGGTCAGTTAATTTTTTTTCTTTGTTGCCATGTTTTCTTTTATGATTGTGCCATTCTCTTATAACCTACAGTTGAATATGAATCCCATAAAAAATGAAAGACGTGTTTTGCCTGCTCATTCACACTTTCTTTACAAATGGTACATATATTACCAGTTCTCCAAGGGTATCCAAACTTTTGAGCACAACTGTATCTACATTATGTTGGGTAAATATGTTTATAAAAAGCCCTCCATTAGTGATACACAATGCTTTAGCTGCCTGGATAGGATATTATATGACTTAGAGACAGGAGTTAGATACTGATACTACTAGGCAGTAACTATTATTTACATTTATGTCATTTACAGTGATGGGATTCATTCCTTAAGATAAATATTGTATGCTATCTTACATTGTTTTTACAGTATCACAATTTTATTTGTACTACTGTAATTAGTTGTTAGCAAGCAGAACAACACCATTTAATAATGTTTTGCGAAAGGGCTTTTTCTCAGAAAGGGAATGATTAGAAAATCTTGGAAAATCTCAAGGGAAATTTTGACTCACTTTCACTTTAAGGTCACTACAAAAATGGTCAATGTACAAAACAACCCTAATTTTTCGAGTTGGACTACACAGTACAATGTGACTTATAAACCTGTCCCAAATTTCAAGATAAGGTCTGTTCACAGTTCCAGCTCTCAACCACATCACCAGGACAACATAGCCTCCAGATCCCAAGATCCTCCAGATCCCAATCACAACGAACGCAGCACTCCTCCCGGCTGCCAATCACCGGAATACTGATCACCATGTTCTCATTGTCCTATATAGCCTAGTTCTGTGCTGTTCTGTCCTGTTCTTTTCATTTTGAGGTATTGTTTGTGGTTGAATGATGTACTAAGTCCGTTCAAGAGTTTGTGATAGCTTTCTAACATTCTTTGATCCAAGCCTGTCTTCCGTGCTTATGATTTAGCTTATCGTAGTCTGTACCTTTGCCTGAGCGTTACTGACATACTGACTTGTATTTGGGATGCAGCCTTCAGCCTGCTCCTTTTGTGCTTCTGCCCGTCTTCTGGATTTCCTGTGTATCGACCTCTGCCTGTTTTCACCTGACCACAACTGTTTGCCTGCTCCTGGGTGTTGAGTTGAAAATATATTCTAGCTGCTTTGCAATTGGGACCATACCTCTGCCTCTCCCGAGCTGTATTAATTACAGAATACCTCACCAGATACAAATGGACCTAGCGGAGCTTCAAGCACATCTCACCCAGCAAGAGGAACAGATCGAGGAATTATGCAGCCTTCTACACCAGACAGCATCGGCTTCCTCCCTGTCAGGTACTACGGCAACCACTCGTGTTCTACCCTTCGTGTCCATGCCGAACAAGTATGATAGTGCCCCAGAGAGGTGTAAGGGCTTTCTCATGCAGTGTTACTTATACCTTGACCACCATTCTGATCAGCTTGCATCCGAGAAGGACAAAGTGGATTTTATAATTTCCTTGCTCAGTGGGAAAGCCTTGGGGCACCGCTCTATGGTCAGCTAACAGCCCAGCCCTAACTACAGAGTCTCAGTTTTATTCCCTGTTTAAGGACATGTTTGACCATCTTGTGTCTGGCTGAAATACAAGGGACCTCCTATGTGAGATCAAACCGGGGTCTCGATTGGTGGCAGAATATGCCCTGGACTTCCGGACCATGGCCACAGGAAGTGGGTGGTCCGAAGCAGCTCTCCTCACGGTGTACCGACGGGGCCTTAACCGTGAGTTGCAAACTGAGCTAGCCTGTAGAGGGGTTTTAACGGACCTCAGCCAATACAGTACACCGATCAGCCATAACATTATAACCACCTGCCTAATATTGTGTAGATCCCCCTTTTGCCAGCAAAACAGCCCTGACCCGTCGAGGCATGGACTCCACTAGACCTCTGAAGGTGTGTTATGGTATCTGGCGCCAAGACGTTAGCAGCAGATCCTTTAAGTCCTGTAAGTTGCGAGGTGGGGCCTCCATGGATCGGACTTGTTTGTCCAGCACATCCCACCAATGCTTGATTGAATTGAGATCTGGGGAATTTGGAGGCCAAGTCAACACCTTGAACTTGTTGTTGTGTTCCTCAAACCATTCCTGAACCATTTTTGCTCTGTGGCAGGGCGCATTATCCTGCTGAAAGAGGCCAATGCTATCAGGGTCTACTGTGGCCACGAAAGGCTGCACATGATCTGCAACAATGCTTAGGTAGGTGGTACGTGTCAAAGTAACATCCACATGAATGGCAGGACCCAGGGTTTCCCCGCAGAACATTTCCCAAAGCATCACACTGCCTCCGCCGGCTTGCCTTCTTCCCATAGTGCATCCTGGTGCCATGTGTTATCCAGGTAAGCGACGCACACGCACCCGGCCATCCACGTGATGTAAAAGAAAACATGATTCATCAGACCAGGCCACCTTCTTCCATTGTTCCGTGGTCCAGTCCGTGGTCCAGTTCTGATGCTCACGTGCCCATAGTAGGGCACCCTGATTGGTTTGCGGCTACGCAGCCCCATACACAACAAACTGCAATGCACTGTGTGTTCTGACACCTTTCTATCAGCATGAACTTTTTCAGCAATTTGAGCTACAGTAGGTCGTCTGTTGGATTGGACAACACAGGCCAGCCTTTGCTCCCAGTGTGGAACAATGAGCCTTGGCCTCCCATGACCCTGTCGCCGGTTCACCACTTTTGCTTACTTGGACCACTTTTAACACTTGCCCATTTTTCCTGCTTCTAACACATCAACTTTGAGGACAGAATATTCACTTGCTGCCTAATATATCCCACCCACTGACAGGTGCCATGATAACAAGATTATCACTGTTATGCACTTCACCTGTCAGTGGTCATAATATTATGGCTGATCAGTGTATATTACCATGTCCATATCTATTGACAATCTCCTAGCCAACCGTAGACTGTCCCCGGCACCCAAGCCCAATGGCCGGTTCCCGCTGGTGACCACTCCTGTCCGTCCTGTTGAACATGAACCCATGTAACTCGGTCAATCCTCCCTTACTCCTGCTGAAAGACAGTGGTGGATTCGAGATCAGCTTTGCCTATACTGTGGAAAAAACAACCATTTGCTCAGCCACTGCCCAATTCGCCCACCACAATAAGACCGCATACATCCCTCCAACAGTGGCCAGGCAGGCGTGTCAGTGTTTTTGAATAAATAAATAAAAAGCAGTTCTATTTACTAGCCCTCCTGTCAGTACAGGGAGTTAAACTGTCTGTATAGGGGCTCAAAGACTCTGGTGCAGCGGGCAATTTTATTGATCATAGTCTGGCTACAAGGTTTGGGGTTGAACTAACCGCAGTGAATCCTCCCCTAACGATAAACTCCCAGATGGGCAGCCCTTCGGCACTGGTTGTGAAACTCACCAAGCTGCAGAGGTTACCCTCCAAGTCAGCGCCCTTCACACTAAGAGTATTCAACTCCTGGTTGTGTCTTCCCCCCGAGAACCACTAGTCTTAGGCCATCCATGACTCTGCCAGCATGATCCTGGCATACAGGTGAATTGTTAAGGTGGAGTTCTAATTGTCTCTCTCATTGTCTTGACCTACAGTGTAGAGCTACCTCCATGGAGGAAGCCCATAACGTCCAACCAACCCGATACCATCTGAGTATTTCCAGTCCTGGAACGTTTTCAGCAAGGAGAAGGCCTCCATCCTCCTGCCTCATCACCCGTTCGACCTGTGATCGACCTGCTCCTCAGAGAGTCACCTCCTAAAGGGTGTATTTACCCTCTCTCACTACTGGAATTGGAGGCTATGAACAAGTATATCGATGAGACTTTAAACCTAGGTTTCATTCGCCCGTCCACCTCCCCAGCGGCCTCCAGTTTTTTTTTTGTGACCAAAAAGGACGGCGGCCTGTGTCCTTGCATAGATTATAGAAGACTCAATGACATTACAGTAAAAAAAACGTTTCCCAATTCCCCTTATCCCAGCTGCTCTGGAACAAGTAGTTCATGCTAACATCTATACAAAACTAGACCTCCGCAGTGCCTATAATTTAATCCACATCCAACAGGGAGATGAATGGAAAACAGCCTATATTACCAACACGGGGCACTATGAATACTTAGTTATGCCCAATGGATTCACAAATGCACCTGCCATATTCCAGGCTTTTAGGAATTAAATCTTCAGAGATGATTGACAGGTTCTTCATTATCTACATAGATGATACACTGATTTATTCCCACTCCATGGATGAACACAAGACTCACATCCGTCAGGTCCTGCATTGTCTAGAGGAAAACAAACTGTATGTAAAGGCTGAAAAGAGCACCTTCCACGTTTCTTCAGTAAACTTCCTGGGCTTTGTGCTGACCCATGGAGGAGTTAGCATGGATGAGGGCAACTTTGGTATTTGATCATTTGTGTTCAGGTTTGAAAGGAACTTGAACTTGGTCAAACAAATCTTTGGACGTCATTGATCACGCGATATTATACTAAAATATCTTTCCGTTTTAGTCGCATTTATAAAATAATAATAATTCTATGATGAACTGAATAATGATTGAGCCATTTTAGTCAACAAAATGCCCTTATGTTAAATATAATTTTAGTCCAATCACAGTTACTGCCTCATTAACCTGTAGTAGCCTAAACGTATCACATATCAAATAAGGCTAATGGGACACATTATAATGTTTCGCTTATAATGTGGATATTGCCTACAATTAGGCCTATTAATAAAAATTTTAAGTGCAGCGTTGTGCACATTACGGAAGCGTGAAATGTCCGAAATGTAATAAGCCAGTGGAAAATGCGTATTGCACACGCGTTATTGTTCGCGCAGTTTAATTCATATGGATGGAAATTTCCGTTTGTAAGAAAGGTAAGAACGAGGAGAGAACAGAAGATTAAAAAATGTTTTGATAGTTAACAAATTAGGGTATACCCACGTATACCCACAATGCGCATTCAGAAGTATTTTGATCACATCTGAAAGCACATCTTGAAAAAATAACACTGACAACCTCACTTTCCAACTATGGTAGTTAAATAAGACTATTGCCACAAAGATAATTTCTTCTAGTCTCATTTTTGTCAACCAAGTTTAGTTTTTTCTGTTACGATTCAGTCAGTTATCGTCTCGTCAACTCTGTCATACACACATTGTCCATTGCTCTCTAATACACAATCATATTACCCTTTCCTAGAACCTAGCTAAGCAGCACTCTTAATAATTATTTTCTACTTCTCAAATTACCTACTCTTTTGTATGACTCTCAAATAATAGCAAACCAACACTAAATTATTCTTGTGTATGACTGTTCTATGACTATTACCAAATAACTAGCTCTTTGACTGTTGACTAACTGGCTCTTTCAAATCCTCTCTAATTTCCACTTCGAGGGTTATCAATTTCCTAACAACCCTCGAAGTGACCGGGTTTCATTAACATTTATGTAGAGCTTGGAAAAACAGAAGAGCTTGGAAAACTGCTCGGTGCTTCAGAGCTTCGTGTTCATTCGTGCTAGCCCTACTCCTGGGTGTTGAATTGAAAATTAATTCTACCCGCTCGGCAATTGGGACCATACCTCTGCCTCTCCCGAGTCGTATTAATTACAGGAAGTCAGCCCACATTCCAACCTTAGCGGAGTGGTACCACTTGGTTAAGTAGACACCAGAGATTTTCAGTAAACAAAAGACACTTGGTCTTGGAAAAATAATCTGTATCACATTCATGTAACGGATTACAAGTAATACATGTAACGGATTACAGAAAAACAGTAACTGTGATCAGTTATGTTACCAACTAAAATATTGTAATCGGATTACAGATACTTTTGAAAAAAAAAAGATTACTTTTGGATTACAGATACTTCATTTGAAAAAGAATAGGTGCCCGAAATAATTTTGGCACCTTGCATTTTTTATTTTTTTATTTAATGTTTTAAAGTTATTTTAACCAAAATTACAATCGCGCGCCTCAGTTTTTGTGTGTGATCATCATGCGCGCTAACCTGGGCGCACATAAACAGATTAGTGACCTATGAAGCGCTAGTTTAATTTTCTCCGGTTTTGGTTGGTTGGATGGCTGGTAAAAACAGAGTATATCTACGGTAATTGAAGCCGACCAATATAAAATTAGATTCAGTTATCTACTTGACGCATCTTTCTCAGAACAATGATAGGCGATAGGCCTGGTGTTATATATTTTTCAAGTTTCAATGTTTATTTGTCAAATGCACCGAACAACACAGCCAGGAAGAGTTCCACTGAACAACTCAGACAGGAATTGTTTAGAAGATTAGGCAACTATTTGTAAGATAGCTGTAACATGGCGCTGCCTTCAAGATAAAACATTCTAAGGAATTTATCACGATATTTGAGGAGAAAAAATGTTGGGAAGCACTCTGTCAAAGGATGATGATTTGCATTTGACGCAGCCACCTCAACTTCATCCATACAGGTAGGCCATGTGATTCTGCTTGCTTTGCATCTCAGAAAATTGTGTTGATTGGTTACCATTGGCTGCTGACGACATTGACTTTAAGCTCAGAGTGCAGGTGTATAATCACAGTTTCTTTTATTTGCGTTTTGAAAATCCATCGCTGGATGCCCTAATCATTGTAGGTTACCTTCACGCGGGTAAAACGTATTTGTGTGCGGGTGTTCACGATTGCAAATGTGCATTCGCGTGCCTGGGGTTTCTGCAACGTTTTGACAATGTTGGTGGTCGTGGAGCAAAACATCAGACTACTGCAGATTGAGTGTACTACGGAAAGCTACGGATATCCAGATTTTTATATATATTAATGTCAACACCCTTTTCGGGAAATTGAGATTTATTTTTCAACGATGTTTTGAAGCAATAGAAAACATGAATAAAACACATAACAGAATAGGTTAACGCATCCTTAGATTTTGGGTTATGTTCAGATAAAAAGTCAGATTCTGGAAGAACAAGATTTATTGGATTAATTGGAATGATTGAATATCTGACAGACCTTGTGTGTGTAATGCAGAGATGTAGCACAAACATAGTAGAATGCAATGGTTCTACTAAAGGCACTGTACGTAATCCATAAGGTATAATGGAAATTCCATTTTTGGCCAGCTATGCAAACTCTAACATTGATTGATTCCGCAAAAGGTGTTCAATTGGTTATAGGCTATTCCTATTAGTTTTCTAATGCCTCTTAATGTGAAAGTAATCTAAAAGTTATTCAAAGTAATCCGATTACCTTACTGAGTTTGAGTAATCAAAAAGTTACGTTGCTGATTACAAATGTGGACAGGTAACTTGCAACAGTAACGGATTACATTTAAAAAGTAACCCACCCAACCCTGATCACATTCAATCACATATTGGTCTCACACTGACAGAAAGAGCCCCTTTCCATTGACCCAACTTAAAGTGTAGCCTATTAAGCCTGAACAATTGCTCTCTGTAATTATTGGGATGGTAAAGCATTTTGTTTTCTCTTTTGTCTTTTCACTCCAAAAGATAAGGTTTGAAATCAAACATTTACTAATATAAAACATTTTATTATCAAATATTTTTTTATAAACTCTTATTATAAGGGTATTTTTGTACATACGTGTTTCAACACTTGAAAATAACACTTATTATGAATTGTCTCCCAATTTGAGAGCACCAAAAGTTTAGACGGATTGATATATGCTAATGAAGCACTTAAGTATTTGTTTGCATATCTTTTTATCACAATAACTGCCTGAAGTCTATGACCCATTGAACCCAACAGATGATAAGTATCTTCCCAGGTGATGCACTGCCAGGCCTGTACTTCAGCCATCTTCCATTGTTGTTTGATTTCTTTATTATTTCAGACATATCTTCAGCAAAAGAAATGAATGTTAAATGGGATTTAAATTAGAAAACTGACTCCCCAGCCAAGAGCTTTGAACAATTCTTCCTGAAATATTCTCTCTATTGCTGTATGTTGGAAGTTGTTGTCTAGCTGTAAGATGAGGACAAGTGTCCCAGTTCCTCGGGCAGTAGCTAACTCATGAAAGCTAGCTAGTTACTAACTCTAATTAGCCACTTTTATTGGAAAGATGGGAGAAAAGCGTGCGAAGGCAAAGGTTCTAATCTCTGTTTAGAGATCATATTTTGGAAATGTCAAGGTGGTGCGAGTGCATTTGTAGCACATACAGCAAACTGTTGGCAAAATACATTTCCATCATAAATGTGAATAAAAAATGGATCAAATGTATAATTTTAATGTTATAAAATAAAAATATTACATTGAAAATCCTATTAATGTGAACAGTATCCAAGTATAAAAATGTGTTTTGCATTTCTAAATGTTAAAAACAAATAAGGATCACTATTCTGCCCTCACAAAAGAGTCCCTTTTCTGAGTCTGACAGATAGATAAACTCTTTCCAGAAACTGTAGGTTTGAATGAAGATTTATTGCCATCAACTCTTCGTTGCTGCACTAAATGAGTAAAACTGTGATAAATAAAATAAACTTACAATAAGTTTATTGTTAAACTTACTTTAAATGCACAGAATTGAGTCATTACATACGCAACAAAAGTGTCTCAAACTTGGCAATATGTAAAATAATTCTACAAACATCTCAATATGAATAGTATAGAACAGATACATCCTTCCATGTGACTATCAAAAATATACCTCTGTAGATCATGTAAGCAATCATCCATATAAAATATCAGCATAAAATGAAAGATAAAGTGATCCCTCATCTCTGTCCGTTTCTTGAGTGTGCGTGGGAGTGAGGCAAGGCGATTGCTGGCCTGCGCACAATTATTGGGAAGGCATTGTCGTGGGATACAAAAGGGGAGCGGAGAAACCCAGCTGTTCGATTCGTCCAGATAGAACTCCTTTTCCATCAACTTCAGGAAGGTGAGATCCTCCATTGAGGGAGCTGGTTTGTCGTCGTCTTCGGTATAGACAGATTCTCCCATGAGGCTTCTTGTGTCTGGCATGCATTTATGTTTTGAAAAAGGGATGCTGTAATTTTGAGGATGGCTCAAGTATTCCTGAACTTGGAAACCACTTAGACAAGGACTCATAAGGCTGGGATGTCCATTTTCTAGGTTGTTTGTCTTAAAGGCGCTAACTGGGGAAGGCTTGTGTGCACCTCCGAGACAGACTTCTCCTACTATTACCCAGCCAAGAGCCAGGAGCTGTGCGAAGGGAGCGTGGAGAGGCCCGTTCCGGGGTTCTATCACCTTGTGCACGTGGATGATGTCTCCCTAGAAGTATCATAATATCTGCGTGGGGGTCCAGAGTCGGTATCTTGGTGACTAAGTACTTGAGTGGTGGTGCTTTGAAGCATCTGGTGTAGGGAGTTCTATTGTCTGGGAGTTTGTTGCCCTCAATGAGAGTGGGAAGAGGCAAACGGGTCTTTCCATCAATAGATTCCACTACAAAGGCTCTTGCTCGACGGCCTGCAGTCTCAGAGATGCCTGAGCATGTCTTAAGGGGTCAATTGCAATAAGGATGAATCTTGCTCGTATCTGCAGCTCTGCAAACTCTAACTTTGTTTTTTCATCATGCTAACATATTCTTCTTTTACAGTATAAAGGAACTTAAACAATCGCAAATATACAAAAAGCTGCAAATCTATTCTTTGATCTCATAGTAATTGTTTGATTTGAAATCAAAACTTTTAGAGAACAGAACCAAAGCATTAACCTGTAGATAATTCATTTCAGTCAAGAAAGAAATGTGTGTTTAGTAAGCACAGGTATGTTACTGTTTAACTTTGCAACTGTAAACTGTTTTACTATAGAATGGACTAGATTAGAACAAAAATGAACAACTTAGAATAATAGGACACAGAACAATAGGAGCAAGCAAAATGGTTACAGACAGGTGAAGATACTAGCAGTTAAAAACAAGTCTGTACAGAACCTGAAAAACCCAGGGATACAGTCACATTTGGGTGCAGTCACACACACGCACAAAAAACAGAGTGGGTTGGCGCTACCATGATCACAGTGTGTCATGTTCATGTGGTTCAAAACCGATATGTAATTTATAGCAGTTTTGCCTCCAATATCAAACACCATACTTACCCTTACACACATGCACATCCCTCAAAGTTTAAGGCTTCTGCACTTTCATTTTCACTAAATTACAAAATTACAGTATACAAAATCCAATTCTGTTTGGTTCACTTTTGGATTGTTATGTTGCTTGGGTTAACCTGCAACTCTAAAAGTTATAAGAAAGCTTATTTCATAAATGTTAAGATTTTCCCTATACAGTGCACTCCTTTTGACAACTATCTGGTCAAAAAGGAGTGTGCTATATTGGGTCCCCTTTGGAAAGTAGCCATGGGGTCAGTTAAAAATAGCTCATGAGAGGCAACACCACAACACACTAATGAGAGTAATCAAGAAAGGAGTGAAAGTTTTACATCAGGAGTATTCAACTCTGGCCCTTCAAAAGCCAGTTCCTCTCAATTTCTTCAATGCAACCCTCTAAATCAGGGACTTATTTAGACCTGGGACACCAGGTGGGTGCAAATAATGAGGTAGAACAGAAAACCAGCTGGCTCCAGCCCTTGTATGGTGAGTGTTGATAACGCGTTTTACATCATATGACATACGAAGTCTTTGTCTACATTAGTTTATTTTGTGTATGTGTTTTTCTTACCTTCAGCGTTCTGTGCAGTCTCTGGTGGGGGTGTGTCGTGGCCCCAAAGGTCTGTGTCTTCTCTCCCTGCAGTATTTAACTCTGCATTTTATTATATGTTTAATGTATTATTAATGTATTTATTTCTGATAATATAAAAAGCAAAAACAACAATAGCAATGGTAGAGACATACATTCAAGCTATGGTAAAATATTTTAAGTTACAAATGGTGAAAGTTTCAACCTTCAGTACTGATGTGGACCACTAGCAGGCTCCGTAGAGACACCAAATCAGTGTCCTTTAACCTGGCCTCCAGCTGTCGAACCACTTCATGCCCTGGCAGGCTCGTCACCAAGGTTACCTGGGAGCCAATGGGAGCTCAATTAGGTATCCAGTCAAAGAGTGAGTTTTTAAATAGGTTAATTGTTGTGGCTGTGTTGGCTGTCTGACAACAATTTAAAATATTTCTTTAATACACTTCCTCGCATCTGCACATTCCTCCTTCTACAAACCCCATTGGATGAGAGGGTCAGAAGACCCTCTCATCCAAGAGGGTCTTCTGAGAGGGTCCTTCCTAAGCAGCCTTTGAATGACATTTTACATTGTCACATCCAAGTGTAATTGCATAAAGGTGATTGTGAGGATTAGAGTTAGCTAACTTACAAGTGTAACTATTGTAAAGTGGAAAGACAGGAAACGGACACAGAGAATGTGATCAGGGCCCTGGTGGTCGTTTTATTAACAAAAAGGAGGTGGTGAGGGAGAAATCAGTAATTGAAAACCAACCACTGTAACCAGGTGGCAGCGTCATCTTGGTGGCGGTCTTTTGGTGGTGGTTTGGGAGGAACAGGGTCGGATGGTCATGTCTTTGGCGGCCTTTCCACCATTCTCCCTTGGGTCCCTACTCCACATTAGCAAATGTGCCACTTAGGCTGAGTCAAGGTGAGGACAGCAGTAGCCCCTGCTGTCTGAAGCCCCCTCTTCTGCCTCTCAAGTTCTTTCTTCTTCCCCACAAACACAGACTTTTCTTCCTTCCTCTATCTCCTCCCCTTTCCATGAGCAGCAGCTCCTTTATACCTCTCTAGGTGAGGTCTTGATAGTGTGCATCTGCACAAGGGCGGGGCTAGCCCTGCTAGCTGCCACCGGAAAGTTCCAGAATTCCCTTCGGAGCGTTGGTGAGATGCTGATACAGTAGGCAGAGGAAATCTTCCATCTCACTAGAGAAGCAGCCGCCAAAGAACTACCCCATCCAAATGTTATCCTTGTGAGCTAGGCTTGGTTTTTACCAAGCTATATAAATTAAAAGAATAAAATAAACAGAAGTAGTGCATAATCCCTAATAGCTCAATGTAGCAAATATGCACCAGTCTCAGAATTCTGACAAATGTTTCCGCTCAGAGGTTTCCACTCAACCGAGGTCTAGAGCATTCTACACTAAGCAGCAATTTTGCCCTTAATACACACTTTTCTGTTTTAAAAGCAGTGGATTGTGTTGAATAAATACTGGTTTTATTGTGAAGTATAGACAGTGCTTGACTCGGAATTAAAAAAGTGCATGTTGTCACAGCCCTATAATGACGGGCCCTAATATAACACAATAAATGTCAGCATGTACATTTAGCCGTATTAATCTAAATAGAAGGTTGCTGGTCTAGAATTCCTTAGTTCTATCATCTCCAACCACTGTGCTTTTGATTAAAGCACCAAGAAAAATAACTTATGTTAGTACTTGTGCCTTTATTTAATGATTCCCATATTCAATCAAATTCATGAATTGGCTAGATGTTAACTACAAACATTAATCAGGGGAGATCTGTAATTCATGCAGAGCATGGCACTCCACTCTAAAATTATGTTTTGGTGGAAACCATTACTGGCAACGACATTAATGCTAAGCTTAGATTAGCAAAAACATAAAATAATGACAACTTACCATGCTACAAGCAGGGTTGGGTAGGTTACTTTTTAAATGCAATCCGTTACAGTTACAAGTTACCTGTCCACATTTGTAATCAGTAACGTAACTGATTACTCAAACCCAGTAACGTAATCTGATTACTTTGAATTACTTTTAGATTACTTTCATATTAAGAGGCATCAGAAAACAAACAGGAATAGCCTATAACCAATTGAAGACCTTTTGGCAATAAATGGCAATTTCTCGAAAAGGGTATTGACATTATTGTATATAAAAATCAAGATATCTGTAGCTTTTCACGCGTACACTAAATCTACAGTAGTCCGATGTTTTGCTCCACAACCACCAAAATGGTCAAAATGTTACTGAAACCCCAGGCACGCGAACGCACGTTTGCAATTGTGAACATCCGCACACAAATAAGTTTTACTCGCGCGAACGTAACCTGCGATTATTAGGGCTACCATGCGATGGATTTTCAAAACGTAAATGAAAGAAATAAACTGTGATTATACACCTGCACTCTTAAAGTCAAAGTCGTCAGCAGCCAATGATAAACAATGAACGCAATTGTCTGAGATGCAAAGCAGGTAGAATCACATGGCCTACCTGTATGGACGGAGTTGAGTTGGCTACATCAAATGCAATCATCCCTTGGCAGAGTGCTTCCCAACACACTTTTTCTCCTCAAAAACCATGATAACTTCCATAATGTTTGATCTTGAAAGCAGCATCATGTTACAGGTATCTAACAAATAGTTGCCTAATCTTCTAAACAATTCCTATCTGAGTTGTTCAGTGCAACTCTTTCTGGCTGTTGTTCGGTGCATTTGACAAATAAACCTTGAAAAAAACTTGTCGCCTATCATTGTTCTCAGAAATGTGTTTATAGTAGATAACTAAATCACATTTTATATGGGTCAGCTAATATTATCGTAGATATACTGTCCTCTGTTTTTATCAGCCACCCAACCAACCAAAACCGGAGAAAATTAAACTAGCGTTTCATCGGTCACTAATCTGGCGCGCCCACCGTTGCTCGCATGATGATCACACACAACTGAGGCGTGCAATTGTTATTTTGATTCAAATAACGATGTTTTTAAAACATTTAAAAACAAAATCAAGCATGCAACTTGTCGTATTTCACACACCTAATCTTTTTCAATTGAAGTAATCCAAATGTAATCATAAATTTTTTCAAAAGTATCTAATACGATTCCAATATTTTAGTTGGGAACGTAACAGATCACAGTTACTGAGTTTTTGTAATCTGTTACATGTAATGGATTACTTGTAATCCATTACTCCCCAACTCTGGCTACAAGCAAGGTGTTAGCAGGTGGATTCACACAAAACAGCATCCCGGGACAAGATGGAGAAGAGGGTCAGAGTTAGGGGAGGCCTGGCCTTCTCGTTCTATATTTTTTTTAAGGGAGACTGGGGTAATATCTAAGGAGATATTCCAGTTTCCACTCAGCCATTGTACTGGATATGTAGCCTATTACCAAATTGTTACGCAGGATTCATGAACTAGTTTCACAACATGAATTCATAAACACGATTCACCACATGAATGCCTACTCTCCAATGATATATTGAAAAATGACGTGCTCAGGACAATTCAACCACCAGTAAAGTTACCAGTAAACAATAAGTGAGGGCAGGTACCATGATCCTGACAGCTCCAAGTCAAGCACTAACTACGGATGGCTCTGAGGCTCAAAAAAGAAAAATGCCTTAATGGCAACAAAAGAATTACAGCAATAAGTATTTTAAATTAAACACGCGTGTTAAGCATTAACTTTGACAGCCCTAATAACTACACAAAATCGTTTCTAATTCCTGATTACACCATTACACTCTCTTATCTGCTGACATAAAGATTTCTGACACACCTTAATAGAGTAACATCTATACTAATTTGCTTTAAAAAATCATAAAATATCATTACATGGGCAGGAAATAATTAAATAATAATCACATTTCATGTCCATGATCACCTCATAAACGGGCATCCTATTTTCTATGAAAAATGCACTACTTCTGAGCCCTAGTTGCATCCTATGCCCTGTGTGCCCTAGTCAAAAGTGCACTTTATAGGAAATAGGGTGACATTTGGAACTCATCCTAGAACAAATATCCTGCTATACATCATATTCTCTATATACAGGTAGTGCACTACTTTTGGCTAGAAGAATATAGACCTTTATAAGGAATCGAGTGCAACTGGGGATGCTTTCTTAGTATAAAGTCTGCTGAAGAACTGAGATAGAACAGAGGGCCATGTGTTCACTGTCTCTGTGATGTAATGGTGTTTAGTGTTCTAATGGGTCTATTCATATCAACTGCTGTCGGAAACAGGCCTGCTAATGGCTCTGGCCCGGGGATTTTACTGACAGCCATCCAGAACAGTTTTCTAAATGGTGCATTAGGGTGGTTTGCTATTGGACTGAGACAAGCAGGCTAGAAATTATTCCATGCATTTTAAGCCTTCAGACCATAATGACTTTGGTTGGGTAAGACCTATATGATCACTAAAGGAATTAATCTGCAGCTTTTGTTCAGAATTAAAACAAAAACTGTTGTTATTAGCCTGGTTAGATGTGTTACCTTGTCATGTGCACTGTTTGAACTGAGTAACTAGAGTCCAAACTATGTAATAATCACATTATTGTTAAAGTGGATGTGACAGCAGTTAAAAACACAAAATCGTATTAAAATATATTCAAATACGCTCCCAGAAATAATATGATGCCATTTTTTACATTATTTCAGAAGCGATCACATAGATGTGGTCATTGTCATGTTTTCATCCTTTCATAAAATGTTTAGGAAAGGAAGAGGGAAGCATTGGTGAGCATTCTACAGGAATTTAGAGCGGGGAAGTGGACATGCGTTTGGACTAATAATAGGCACAGACGTGAAAATAAATTAAAACATGTCAATCTTAAAACCTACACAGATGTCTGCGCCACAACAAAATCAGAGCTATAGTAGAGCTACAGTTGTGCTCATAAGTTTGCATACCCCGGCAGATTTTGAAAATATGACTGATCATGCAAAAAAAATGTCTTTTATTGAAGGATAGTGTGAAGGATATTGAAGGATTTATTGAAGGATAGTATGAAGCCATTTATCATCACATAGTTGTTTGGTTCCTTTTTAAATCATAATGATAACAGAAATCACCCAAATGGCCCTGATCAAAAGTTTACATACCCTTGAATGTTTGGCCTTGTTACAGACACACAAGGAGACACACACAGGTTAAAATGGCAATTAAAGGTTAATTTCCCACACTTGTGGCTTTTTAAATTGCAATTAGTGTCTGTGTATAAATAGTCAATGTGTTTGTTAGCTCACACGTGGATGCACTGAGCAGGCTAGATACTGAGCCATGGGGAGCAGAAAAGAACTGTCAAAAGACCTGCGTAACAAGGTAATGGAACTTTATAAAGATGGAAAAGGATATCCAAAGCCTTGCAAATGTCAGTCAATACTGTTCAATCACTTATTAAGAAGTGGAAAATTCAGGGATCTCTTGATACCAAGCCAAGGTCAGCTAGACAAAGATTTCAGCCAAAACTGACAGAAGAATTGTTCGGGATAAAAAGAAAAACCCACAGGTAATCTCAGGAGAAATATAGGCTGCTCTGGAAAAAGACGGTGTGGTTGTTTCAAGGAGCACAATTTGACAATACTCAATTACTAAAAATTAGCTGCATGGTCGAGTTGCCAGAAAAAAGCCTTTACTGCGCCAATGCCACAAAAAAGCACAGTTACAATATGCCCGACAACACCTTGACACGCCTCACAGCTTCTGGCACACTGTAATTTGGAGTGACGAGACCAAAATAGAGCTTTATTGTCACAACCATAAGCACTATGTTTAGAGAGGGGACAACAAGGTCTATAGTGAACAGAATACCATCCCAACTGTGAAGCATGATGGTGGCTCACTGAAGTTTTGGGTGTGTGTGAGCTTTAAAAGCACGGGCAATCCTGTGAAAATTGATGTTAAGATGAATGCAGCATGTTATCAGAAAACACTGGCAGACAATTTGCATTCTTCTGCACGAAAGCTACGCATGGGATGCTTTGGACTTTCCAGCATGACAATGACCCTAAGCACAAGGCCAAGTTGACCCTCCAGTGGTTACAGCAGAAAAAGGTGAAGGTTCTGGAGTGGCCATCACAGTCTCCTGACCTTAATATAATTGAGCCACTCTGGCGAGATCTCAAACGTACGGTTCATGCAAGACGACCAAAGACTTTGCACGACCTGGAGGCATTTTGCCAAAACGAATGGGCAGCTATACTACCTGCAAGAATTCGGGGCCTCATAGACAACTATTACAAAAGACTGCACGCTGTCATTGATGCTAAAGGGGGCAATACACAGTCTTAAGAACTAAGGGTATGCAGACTTGAACAGGGGTCAGTTCATTTTGTTTTGTGTTATGCTTGTGCCATTCTGTTATGACCTACAGTTGAATGTGAATCCCATAAGAACATGTGTTTTGCCTGCTCACTCATGTTTTCTTTACAAATAGTACATATATTACCAATTCTCCAAGGGTATGCAAACTTTTGAGCACTGTATTGAGAACTGTACATGCAAGCCATTTCCCACATTGGCCATTTTATTCAATGTATTCCATTTGAAATGAATACAGTCAATACCAAAAACATGACTTTAGATATTTAGAAAGCATTTGTTAAAGCCAAAAAATTCCCCCGAAATGTTTTAGTGAAATCATGCCACAGGAGTACTCCTTATGTAAATACGAGCAGGCTTTTTCCTGGCTCAAAACTAGGCAAAGGTGGTACCCCAAACCCCGCTATCCCACTATACTTTATATAATATCTGGCTGCACACTTGAAAAAAGAAAACTATGATAGAGTTAAAACTAGGACCGCCAAATGCCTATGGGAATTGGCGTTTGAGTTTGTAATTAAAATAAAACTGCCATTTTGAAAGCTACACCCTGCTCCTTCCATGACTTTTCCTAAATAGGCGTATAGTTCATTGTTCTGTTTTCAGATTTCTAAACTCACAAATGGAAAACTATTTAGAGACTATTTACCTGGGTTTTTTTACCGTTTTCTGACTTAATCGGCCAACAGCCCAAAGCACTTAGCGTTGGAACCGAAGCAGCCTGCTAATGGTACCCAGGCACTAGTCACCCCTCACTGAGTGCATGACGTCAATGGATGAATGCACAATACTCCCAGATGAATGATAGTCTTGGTTGAATTTGAATGAACTTATAAATGAAATACAAGATGTCCATGACCATTCAAAAATTTAATTAGGCTATTATCAAAACATAACACAAACGATATAGGCTACTTGATAATTCAACATATGTATCACAATTTACCCTGGAGATTCAGAATGTATCACACTTCATTAGGAGATTCAGCTTCTTGTGTAGGCTAATTAATTAAATGTAAATCTAAATAATTTTTAAGAAACGAAATCCCAGACATTCTATAACAATGGCCAACTAGCAATTCAACAAAGGTATTACAGGTTACTGTTTATCTTAGGAGAGAAAGAGAAACAAAATCGCATTCACATCCTATCATCAAGATTCTACAAATGTATTACGCTAAATTATTATTTGCGAAACGAAATACCAACGATCACCAATTATCAGTTTAGCAAACGCATTACACATTACGGCTTTTATTCGGAGAGTTTGGAGAGAAAGAGAAACAAAATCGCATACACATTCTATCATCTCTCTTTGAATTTTTAGGGGGCCAAGCAACAAAGTTGTTGGAACCCTCTTATAATTGTTCGTTTTATTATTATTAGGGGGGCATAATTGCCATTGGGACCCAGTAGATCTGCTTTGATGGATTTTCGGACACCTGGAATATTTGAAAAACGCTTCAAAAGCTACTCCCATAGAACCAAATGTCATATCTTCACGTGACCTGATAATTATTATCTATGGACCAAGGTCATTTATCAATGCATACCCCAGAACAGTACAAATGAAAACAAGGCCGCTATTGACCAATCAATCTTCAAGCGTGTGTGGTATTACACATTTGAATATAAATCAGATAGAGTTCATCATATGATAAAATCATTTGATGCACATGTCCACAACACTATGACGATGTATGCAAGTAAATTCAGTTTCACCACAAGGTTGTACCATTACGGTTAGATGGCTTTATCTCTACATCTGTATCAGTCAGAATGATTTACATTTGGCACACATAATCAGGGTTGTAAATCTAACTAATATATGAACTATATCTCAATCTGGCCACATGGGGGCACGATTGGACAAGAAACACAATTCTTGCTTTATTTAGAGAGTAGGTGAATAAATGGTGCTTGGGGATCTCAGCTCAAAAGTGGTGCACTAAGACAAATAGTAGCTGAATGCTTAAACACTCAATGCTGCTTGCAGCTTTAATTAGGGTTTCACCAGTGCACTGGTGAAACCCTATTGTGTTTTTTTTCCGGTTCATTATTATTATTAGGGTTTCAGCAGTTCACTGGTGAAACCCTATTGTTTTTGTTAGTGTTATTATTATTAGTCTGCCATTTGAAGGTATTTTGTGCAGATTCCCGTGAGATAAAATGCTACAATAGGGCCCAAATTTGCATGGTAGAACAGGCCCATGGCCCACAACTTCTGATGCAATGCCATGCAAATTGGCCACACGGTGACGCTATCACAAGCCTCCAAAGTTACACTTTTTGCAAGCTCACCACGCCCATCCCATGTGAGCTAGAGTCTTGAGAATTGGTACATAGGTCTCCTCACAAGAAATATTTTTGACAATGGGACCCATAAATGATGGATTTCCGTCATTTTGGATTTTGTGAAAAACATTTAAAACACTACTTCTATGGCACCAAATGACCGATCTTCATGTAATTTAATATTCGGCATCTAAGGACAAAGGCCATCAATCGCTATATAAGCCAGGCTAGTAGATAAAAAAACATGGCTGCTATTCACCATTAAACATGTGCAGGGGTGTGGTTTTGCACATATATGCAAACAACTACTACAAGGATAATGATATTATAATTCTGCTTGGTCCGTATGTTGACAAAGATGCTAGGACAAAAATGACTGAAATTTTTTTTATCAACAACAAGGTGGTGCTATTGAGGTTTTCTATATATGTGACAGAATTCGGGAAAATGGGCTTATGTCGCATGTCACTACTTTTCAGGAGAGCCGTTTGTAAGAAGAAAAACATGTTCTGGGACATGTTTCCAATGGTGGAAAGAAAACGCTAGCTCCTCTTGTATAAAACAACTGTCTATGGATTACATTTACAAGAAAAGGACAATCATGGCAGTTATGATAGCGACAATGAAAGATGCATAGATTATTGGATTATTGAACGCCTTGAGTGTGAACGGTAGCGAAAAGACGCGTTGTAAACAACGTCAACGGACTAAACACAGTCTGTGTATACGTACTCCTACATGTTTACGGGTAAGTGTAACTTTTGCTAAATAGCTACAGATAATTCCCTTTCAAAAAGTTGTCCATGTCATTTGCATTGCTAGTTATCTAGCTATAGCTACTGACGTTACTGTTAACGTTAACTAGCTAGGCAACAACATTAACTTACCAGCTAGCTAACATTTTCTGGTTTCTAGCTTGTGTGTGTTTATGCTTAGCTATTAAGTTTGCATTGTCTTCACAAAAGTGAACAAGTCACTTAGCGTGATAATAAGCTATATGATTGACTGGTCATTCATCCAATTGTGTGTGATTATGCCTAATCTATAACCCTATAATGGCTCAGTGGCTGTCCACCTGCTCTCAAACTATCTGCACTTACATTGCTGCTACTGTTTTTAATGAATCCTGCTGCTAAGCTACTTTACCTTTCACTGTACTGTTTATAGGTGATGTATCAAGTCCATGTGAAGAACACTTTAATTTTATTTGGTTTGATAAAGTATGTGTTTATTAGAGACCAACCAGACCAGTTTAGCACAAGACCAGAGTATCCCCATTTGAATACATAAATAGCTGGGTGGGTTTAAGGCCTAAGGGGGTGTGAATTACGCTGAATGGACGTAAACAAAGACCAGCTCTCCGGAAAGTGTGAATCTTTCAAGCCTCTTTTCTCAGAACTAATTATAGCAGATTATCAACTTTTTATCAACTGTCCTATAACTTTATCAAACAGTATTATTTTATTTACCATTTCAAAGCTCTGAATCTGGACCTTTATAAAATGCAATACAAAGCTAAACTCAAATTTTGTGATAAGCCCAGTTTCCCGAATTCTGTCACATATGCTAGCACACCACGCTCAGCTCGTTTCAGTTAGCGCCTTGATAGGAAATAAATACCTCCATCTCCTCTCATGGAACATATGTGACAGATTTCCTGAACGGGGTCCTATCGCAAAAATTCAAAATAGCCACCAAACCATTAAAGCAAAGTTACTGGCAAATGCAGATGTCGCTCATTTAAATCCAGAGTTTTCTTACCGCGGTAAAATCAGGTAGATTGTGTCAACATACGGTACATTGCGTCAAACTGTGATTGCACTATTCCAAACACATGGGGGAGCTAGAACGCTGAACATGCTATTTGTTCTCGAAAATTTTTTTCTAAACGACAGTACACACAATGTTCAGAATGTTCTCCTAACATAACAGGTTATAACGATTTTAAAAGCGAAATGTTTCTAGTTGCAACTTCATCACTGATATGTTATAATAAAGAAATACACCAATAGCCTACACAGAAATAAAGACTATTTGTTTAAGCATTTGAATTATCTTAAGAAATAATAAAATCAAAGCAGAATTATTTGTTTTACGATCATAGTTTTGAAGTACTGCATGGTAGAAAAACATCTTATGACAGTTGGTGAATAGGCTGTCAGAGTTTTCTCTAATACTGTATTTAACAGACAAATGCATCAGTCGCTTATTTGTTGCATCAACTCATCAACTCCTCTTCTCAACAGCAAGCCCTAATCGTGGCAAGCGAATCATGCGGTTCGCTTGCCAGACTCCAACCTTTATACTAATAATGTGAATTATTATTTTTAAGTAGGCAAATGGATTCTAAAATCAACTCCTAATAAATTGTTTACAAATACGAATATGATATCGCACCAGTAAAAATTATCATTTTGATTGAACATAAAAATAAAAAGCCAAAATCGCAGCTTTCTGCGCTTTTGAAATCGCACATGTTCAAATTGCGATTCCAGATTATTAGAATAAAGGTTGGAGTGTGGCAAGCGAACGACACGATCGTGTCAGTCTACAGAGCACAATCTATCTTCAAGTGCTCTTACAACACATCTTCCCCTACCTTTTGCTATTTTAAGACAATAAAGATATATAATTCAAATGTCTATCTGTATGTCTCTAATCGGTCAATCAAACTATACAACACATTGTTCTGTTCATGCCTCTCACTCGTCCCAATTTATTAAAAGTGAGTTAAAGTTAGTTTTTTTAAAACATCCCAATTCCGTGATGGCTCTATAACCGGTGATGGCTGGACACAGGCGCTGAGACGTGAGTGTGGTAATCCATAGTTTAATCAAAAGAAACAAAAACAAAGCAGCAACCGGTGACGTTGGGCAGCAAGTACAAAACAAAACCACAATGATCCACACCGGGTGTGTACCAACATTGAGCCTAAATAGGTTCCCCAATTGGAGGCAACGGTCTAAACCTGCCTCCAATTGGGGAGACCAAACTGGATTTAAAGGTGCCAAGAGGCACCATTTTCCGTCTGGTCCTGACTATGGCCCCAGCCCAGCGCAGAGATGGTTACAGGCATAGCCAGGACGTGACAATAACTAACGAAATATCCACAACCCAATAAAGTAACAACATGCGCGGGTCAGGGAAAGATACTAGCTGTGCTGGTACTCTGAACATCAAATTAACCAGTCAGAAAAATGAAGATGCGGCGTAGTGCGCACTGCGAAATAATAGTGCGGAGTAGGGCTTGCTGTTAAGGAGAGGAAGAGGATCGATTAAGAAAATGATCTTAAGAGGACAATGAGAGAGACTAGGGATGATTTAGTGCTGAAAATAAATCATCTTCTGTTGTTTGGGAATATTTCGGGTTCTTGAGAGATGTCACAAACTAATGTAGGCCTAATATTAAAAACCAGTAAGAGGGTGGTTAGAACAACACGTGGCATCACAACAAATCCATGAAAAATGCATGGCAAAGAAGTCTCCCCTGGGGGATGGGGGTTGGGCAGGTGCTAAGCCCCGTATGTATTGTGATCTTAATAATGCCTCTGGTCAAGGATATAGTTTTTTTCTTTCACTAATAATGAATTACTGTGATACCTTTGATGAATTACATAGGAAGCTGAATCATCTTCATGGTTCTACAAAATAATTAGCGTAATTTCTTATTCAGACAGATATATATTTCATATTTTGTTTAACTCCTAATAAAAAAGGAATTTCATGAATAAGATTGCAATACTAAGTTTAGAGGTAAAACAGATTTTGTCCCGCTGAATGTGTTCAACATTGATCAACTTCCATTACACTTCATTCTCATTGTTAAGTTAATTCACATTCAACTGCAGGGAGTACAATGTTCGCAGGGAGCATTATGTCAATTTCCATAGGATGTCAGAGCGTTCTGCCAAAGAGTAGAACTAATTAATTTGATCAGGGCCCGGTTTCCCAAAGCACAATGATCGTAAGGTGCACGTAAGTGCCTCGTTATTTTATCAGTGCGTTTCCCGAAAGCATCGTTACTTAAGAGGCACGTAAAATTGCCTGTTAATTAGTGCTCCAGACCACTCGTTCGTCCATCTTAACCGATCTTAACAGGCACTTCACTGTTTTTGTGAAATAGCGCCTCCTTCAACATGAGAGGAGTGATCGCAAACATGAGAGGAGTGATCGTTAATATCAAGGCAACAGAACGAATAAAACTTATCAAAACAGTTTTGATTTAGACACTTTTATTTAGACAAATTAGATAATAAGTGCGCGACTGGATGTAAATGTAACTGAATGAAATTGGACAACTGAGGATAAAGAAAAATTTACGTAAAACAAGAAATAGGCTAATTAAGAAAGTGTTCTAAATTAACCGTTCACGAGTCTGAAAGCCCGCATCGTACTGCTACTATTATTTGATGTTAAACCATCGTAAGTGCTATGCTATCGGGAAACCGGGCCCAGGTTTGTTTTTATTTGAAAACATTTTACCTTTATGCTACTCACAAACACAAATCTTTTAATACATTATATTTTTGATTATATGATATCTGTATGTAATTATATTTATTGTACACATTAATTCAAACTTTTTTCTCATATGTCTAATAGTTAATTTTAATCATAATGTAGTTTCCCACTTTACCTAACAAAGTGTCCCATGTGCTGAAATAAGTTTATGATTCCACGTGTTGTTCTAACCACAGCCTTAAGGGTTTTTTAATATTAGGCCTACATTAGTTTGTGACATCTGGAAATCTTGCATTTCATTTGTAAGTTAATTCAACCAAGGCTCTATCATTCACATGGGTGTATCACACATTCATCCATTGACCTCATGCATTCAGTGAGGGGTGATTAGCATCTGGGTACCATTAGCGGCTGCCTGAGTACCAACGCTAAGTGCCATGGGCTGTTGGCCGATTAACACTAGAACCGCCAGGCCTTTTTTACCCCCATTATCCACCAGTGCTGAATGCCGTTTGGCATAATTAGTATACCAATCGTCCCAATTAGCATGGTCATTCTCCTCAGCAGCATCACGATCCAGCCATGCTTTTTGTGGTTAAATGCAAATTAACTTAACAATTTGAGATCCGGGGCTATAGCCCCGAACCCCCAGGCCTAACGATGCCACTGTTGATCAATATTGATCACATGCAGAAGGACAAGATCCTTTTTACCTCTAAACTTAAACACCCCCTTTATGAATTAAATTGTATTGAGGGTGGGGTTTCGGGCAGAAGGGGAGGGGTCAAAAGTTTGAATATGCCATAAATACAGTATTCCCCTCAACCAGTCTTTTAGAGTCTTAAACATTGTACATTTGGCTACTTTGCACCATGACCTTGATTTCGATTGAGTTAAGTGAACAGATTAAGGCTTGGAGGAGGAGCGGAAGAACTACTAAAGCCATTTCGAAAATACTGTTAGACATGGGAATTACGGTGGAGGATCCTACTATTCAACAACACTAACATCACACTCCAGTCAAACACCGAACACGGAAGCCCACAAAAATGACCAGGTACAGTAGGCTACAGTCCTATGCTACAGTTATAGCCTTATTAATATTAACAAATATCTTTGGAGAAATGTAACATCTAAACTGTTGGGATTTATGGTACATATTTTTAAATTGCATTTGTATTCTGTTTTCAGCAACACCATTCAAGCCATTGATTTCCTAATGAGTGAAAATGATGAGCAGTCCACTCAGGAGATTAAAGATCTGCTTTCATCAAGGTATAACATCAACATCGCTGTTATCACAATCAGAAAACAACTGAAGGAACTTGGATGGAGTTACGAAAAAGCTCGGTAAGAATTTTTTTGTCCCGACTTAAATGTTACTGGGTACTAACTAGTGGTGTAATATTCAATATAATTGTATAGTATTTATTACAAAATGTACAGAACATTAACCATTTGTTTTCTCTGTTTTTACTGCAATTTGGATCCAATGATTCGTAAAACAAAGAACTTTGTGTGCTGCAGGCCCAGGCATGGATCGAAAGTCATGAGAAATTCAATGATGTCATCTTTACCGACTAAACCACAGTTGCCCTTGAGCAATTTGCGAAAAATTGCTATAGAAAACCTGGTAGAAGATCAACAAAGCCGTCTCCCAAGCATCCACTCAAACTCCATGTGTGGGGAGCAATTTCTCGTCAGGGACCAGGCCCGTATGAGATTTTCGAAGGTAAGTTTAATTAAGGCTACAGCTAATTAAATGCTAAATTATATATTTTTGCCCACATATTTTTAGACTACAATTTGTCTAAATTAATAATAATAATTTACAATCGTTACATCCTAATTTAGGTATTATGGCTCGAGAGTTTTTTGAAGAAGAAATCATCAAGGGATGTGTTGGACCCTACATCAGAGATGTTTTTCTGGGACGTTTCTTTCAAGGTATAGGCATGTAGGCTCCAACACCCATATTATGTTATGTCTAGGCCTCTTCATTTGTATTATTTTACATTGACTGTTACAGTACGCTAACATATAAGTACGCTAACGTATACATATATTTTAATATCTTTTATTCTTCTCCCAATTTAGACAATGACCCAAAACACACTGCCACACGGAATCGCAGGCATAAACTGGGTTAAGACGCCAGCTAAGTAAGTACTGTAGAATAGTGTACACATTATTCCAACACTATTAAACAACACATGATGCACCCCTCCTACTATAGAATTACATTATATCTAACCTTCTCTTTTTGTTTCCACTAAGTCGCCGGATTTGAATCCAATAGAAAATGTTTGGAATGAACTAAAAACATTTGTTCCTAAGCGTGCCAAGCCGACAAGCAAATATGAGCTTGTTATCACTATCAGAACGTTTTGGCTCGAGAAACTGATGATAAAGGCCTGCAACAAATACATTGACCACATCTACAACGTCTTACCTGTGATCGTGGAGTTGGAGGGAGGGGCAACTAAAATGTTGCATTGTAAATTCTATATGTTGGTAAAATGTTTGACTGTACATTATTTAATTAAATATCTCGATTTTCATTTGATATCAATTTTGTCATTATTTAATTTGTAACAAAATTATCTGGCCTACTGTACAGTACCTGGCCGTTGTAGTGTGAGTTATTTATTTATCAATGCAATTGATTTGGAAAATACCATTTTGAAAGATACACCCTCTTCCTCACATGACTTCCTAATAGGTTTGTATAGCCTTAGTAATAAAATCG
Source organism: Esox masquinongy (assembly GCA_016801175.1). Lineage (NCBI taxonomy): Eukaryota > Metazoa > Chordata > Actinopteri > Esociformes > Esocidae > Esox > Esox masquinongy. Next base: position 1,823 of record JACXGI010000765.1, on the reverse strand, counting down.
ATTCATAATATTACTGTTTTATATTGGCAGAGAAAAAAAATATCCAACATAGCCTATACCAGTCATATTGTCTGATTATTTTACCGAAGATTCAGCTTTTTATGTAGCCAAAATCATCAAATGTAGCTATTACACTAAATAATTAGCCTATCAAGGGAAACGGCAAGTGCACATGGAACAAGACCAAGGAAAATTGTGCGTCTTTTGAGGGTTTAAGTTAGCCGGCAAATGCGGCTTTTCGCCGGTATCAGGTGAGTCCGGCAGATTAAAAAATATTGACCGCCAAAATGTCTGGTGGGAAAAATGCCAAATGAATAAGTAAATATATCAATAGCATATTAAATAGCCTGATATTGTGTGACCTGTATGATCTGTTGCCACGAAAACAGCGAGCCTCTGCTCACTTACAGTATCACAAGAAAACAACAAGCCTCTGCTCACTCTCACAATAAGAGATTACTGAGTCATGTGACTAAGGTTGGCGCAAAAACCAAAAGCAGAAACTCCTACATGCGACTCCAAAATGTCCAACATGAAGCAGACATAACCCGGCTCGTTTAAAAAAATCATAGTGATGGTGCTACTGAGGCCAGCAAACGAGGTTCAGTAAATGATCTGAGCCTAGAGTATAGCATCACAACAATCTTAGGCCTATTTCAACACTTCAGCCAGTGCCATAGGGACTTCCATGAAAACGGCAATTTGGGGCGGGGGTTCTAAGCCCGGAATGTATTGTTATCCTAGCAACGCCTCTGGTGACAGCTAGGATCTGTGAACTGATCTTCACAATCAGTTTACAGATTGTGAAGAGTTAATTCTGCTGACTTATTTATATAAAAAATATTTGTTGGATCATAGAGTTTGTGTTTTATTGCTGTTTAACTGTAGGGTATTATACAGTATGGCTATTTAAAACATATGTCCGGAACTATGGAATTTTAACGGCCATATTGGCCGACTTGATAAGACAAATAAGCGACTGAAACGCGCTTATCTTTTAAATAATAATGTTGCGAAATTAGGCTACATTATGGGACATTATTTTAAAAATTTATTGAATATCTGGATTTTTATATTGCTTTTTTGTCATTATTTCATCAAAACAAAATTGTCAGGCCTACTGTACCTGACTGTTGTAGTCTAATTTCTAATTATTTGTCAATGCAATTTATTTGGAAAATACCATTTTGAAAGCTACACCCTCCTTTCATGACTTTTCCTAAATAGGTGTAGCGTATTACATTGTTCCGTTATCAGAATTCAAAACTTACAAACTGAAAACTATTTGGAGACTAATTATCGTTTTTTTACTCCCTATTCCTAATAACTGATTGGGCATGTGACAATACAGTGCCTTGCGAAAGTATTCGGCCCCCTTGAACTTTTCGAACTTTTGCCACATTTCAGGCTTCAAACATAAAGATATAAAACTGTATTTTTTTGTGAAGAATCAACAACAAGTGGGACACAATTATGAAGTGGAACGAAATTGATTGGATATTTCAAACTTTTTTAACAAATAAAAAACTGAAAAATTCGGCGTGTAAAATTATTCAGCCCCTTTACTTTCAGTGCAGCAAACTCTCTCCAGAAGTTCAGTGAGGATCTCTGAATAATCCAATGTTGACTAATGATGATAAATAGAATCCACCTGTGTGTAATCAAGTCTCCGTATAAATGCACCTGCTCTGTGATAGTCTCAGAGGTCCGTTTAAAGCGCAGAGAGCATCATGAAGAACAAGGAACACACCAGGCAGGTCCGAGATACTGTTGTGGAGAAGTTTAAAGATGGATTTGGATACAAAAAGATTTCCCAAGCTTTA
>JACXGI010000764.1:93734-118352 GCA_016801175.1 Esox masquinongy | reverse complement strand
GTTGGAGTTTACCCCGGTGGATGAGAGGGTCGCCTCCCTACGCCTACGTGTTGTGGGGGGGAAAACTCTGACTGTTGTTTGCGCATATGCCCCGAACAGCAGTTCGGAGTATTTGGCCTTCTTGGAGATCCTGAATGGAGTCCTGTATGGGGCTCCAGTAGGGGACTCCATAATCCTGCTGGGGGACTTCAACGCGCACATGGGCAATGATGGAGATACCTGGAGAGGCGTGATAGGGAGGAACGGCCTCCCTGATCTGAACTCGAGTGGTCGTTTGTTGTTAGAGTTCTGTGCTAGTCATGGATTATCTATAACGAACACCATGTTCAAACATAAGGATGCTCATAAGTGTACGTGGTACCAGAGCACCTTAGGCCGAAGGTCGATGATTGATTTTGTGATCGTGTCATCGGATCTGAGGCCGTATGTTTTGGACACTCGGGTAAAGGGAGGGGCGGAGCAGTCAACCGATCACCATCTGGTGGTGAGTTGGGTCAGGGGGTGGGGGAAGACTCTGGACAGACCGGGAAAGCCCAAACGGGTAGTGCGGGTGAACTGGGAACGTCTGGAGAAGGCCCCCGTCCGAAAGATCTTCAACTCACACCTCCGGCGGAGCTTTTCTGGCATCCCTGTGGAGGTTGGGGGCATTGAACCTGAGTGGTCGATGTTCAAAGCCTCCATTGCTGAAGCTGCGGCAGGGAGCTGTGGTCTAAAGGTCTTAGGTGCATCAAGGGGCGGTAACCCTCGAACACCCTGGTGGACACCGGTGGTCAGGGAAGCCGTCCGACTGAAGGAGGCCTTCCGGGATATGTTATCCTGGAGGACTCCAGAGACGGTTGCAGTGTACCGACGGACCTGAAGGGCTGCAGCTTCTGCTGTGAAAGAGGCAAAACAGTTGGTGTGGGAGGAGTTCGGGGAAGCCATGGAGAAGGACTTTCGGTCGGCACCAAGGTGTTTCTGGAAAACCATCCGCCACCTCAGGAGGGGAAAACAGGGAACCATCCAAGCTGTATACAGTAAGGAGGGGACACTGTTGACCTCAACTGAGGAGTTAAGCAGGGACATTAGGAGTGGCCAAATCAACAGCTTGGTACAGCAGTGGTGGATGATCATAGGATCTTTCCATGGTAAAGAAAGACCACTTCGCAACATCCAGCCAAATGAAGAACACTCTCCAGGAGGTAGGCATATCATTATCCAAGTCTACCATGAAGAGAAGACTTCACGAGAGCAAGCATCAAGAATAGAAAGGCCAGATTAGACTATACCAAAAAACATCTGTCACTGGGTCACTAGTGTTTATTGATGATGTGACAGAAGAGAGAAGCAGCTGGATGAATTTTCAGGTGTATAGGAATATATTGTCTGCTCAGATTCAACCAAATTCGGTGAAGTTGATTGGACGGCACTTCACTTTACAGATGGACAATGACCCAAAACATACTGTGAAAGCAGCCCAGTAAATGGCAGATGTGATCCGAACTACACATCCCAAAGCGCTGCATTTTGGAAATGACTGTTCATGATAGGTCGCATGTCCAAAATGCTGGCGGGATGTTTTGTATTGTATACACGCACATAGCCGCCCGCCCCAACTCCGCACTGTCGGAGTACCGCTTCCTAGGAAACCGAGGTAATCACCTCCCCCGTGACCATATGCCTGAGGATGTGTGCTAATGTGAGGTAAAAGCGAAAACAAAATGGAATTATATAGTCGACCGAACATCAGGGTCATGGTCACCTGGATATCTTCAAGACGTCCCTTAGCTTACAGTATGAATGAACAAGGGTGTGTACTGTACACGGATGGACATATCTAGCTGTTACAGGAACAAAGGTAATTGCAGTAATTACATGAGGGATTCATTAAAACATGCATGGTCACAAGGTAGTGACGTTTAAAAACTGAAAATCCCCATTGATACCTACAGTACGAATTTCCTAACGAATTCCAGGTCTCTAAACCAAAGTTCTCCTTTACACTATATCGAGGCCCACATAAATCACTTATTGATGAGGCTACCCTGATATCTGAATCAGTTTTTCTGTTCCTTTTTGACTAATGAAAGACTTTTAACAAGAAAAGGCTTAAACACCTGTTATTTGGCCAATATGGCTGACAAAGAACAATACTTCAAATCAAACCGGGTCAAGTGTCTGATTAGAAGGAGAGTATGAAATGCTGGAGCCCTCAGGACCAGAGTTGAAAAGCCCTGCAATATAGTATGGGGGGTTGGGTTAAAAAGCAAGCTGTTTGACCTCGTCTATCCTCTGCTGCTCCTCCATTTTTTGCTCAACTCTTGGCCGTTGTCTCCAGGGTGCATGAACATGGCCCATGGGTACTACAGCACTGCCACTAATCAGCTAATGAGGTCTCAGTCCCCTTCTCTCTCTATTTACCACCTTGGCTTTACCTACCCTCTACCATAGCATTGTGATTTCCATTGCCTGTTAACTGGTTCGACAATTATATTAGTTAGTAAGGAATCCGATGGGGGCCAGTGGGGCGGGTTGAGGAGTGATGAATAACGCATGAGAGGATTGCCAGGCTCTGGCTTTTTAAATTACAAAATTTGGGGCACCCCCCAAGGAAACAGTTGCTGGCTGTGAGTATAACAATGAAAAATCATTGTCAAATCGGCCACAGGGGTTTGATTCAGTTGAGAGGCGTGGGAGAGAAAGTTGCACATAAAATTATTGATGAAAACGAATGCTGTCAAAAGTGACTGGTTAGAGCACACATTTTAAAGCTGCTCCAGAGGACATTTTTATTTTGGTGCATGGTCATTTTTGGAAATAATGATTATGTTTCGCAGTTTTGCTTTTATATCCCTGTTTGTCCCCCTGCCTAACGTTGTCAAAATGGGATCTATGTTTCGACATGTGGCTGGGACAAGTGGCCAATGTAAAAGTTGTAGTCACTTACAGGTTCCTAAAAATTCTACACAGCTTGCTTAGTTTGCGTTTGCGAGAAAACATGCACTACCTAGCTTATGGAATCATGTTACCTTTGTTTAGTGAAGGGGAATAAACGGTGACATAAATCTGCTTCTAACGTCCTTCCTACTCCAAAATGTTTTTGGCAGAAACTAAAAACATCTCACACTTACTTAAAGAAAAAAGTTCTTCTATCACCAGCAACAGCACTCATTCGACAGGAAGTCCCATGCTAGTTAACATGTAAACAACATTGTCAGGGAGTTTAAATACCGTCCAGGTCACTGATCTGGCCAAAGCGTTGCGCTTGTTGTGCCTAACAGCACAGTCAGAGTTTGTTGTTGCTTTTGTGCCTCAAAAAATATTATTTACATATTATGTTTGTTATTGAAATTACATTTTGTTTACTACAATTGATCTCGATTGACTCGTAATGATTCGGCACATATACAGTTAGGTCCGGAAATATTTGCACACGGACAGAATTTTCATAATTTTTGGCTCTGTACGCCACCACAATGGATTTGAAATGAAACAACCAAGACGCCATTGAAGAGCAGACTTGCAGTTTTAATTCAAGGGGTTGAACAAAAATAACGTATGAAATGTTTAGGAATTGTAACCATTTTCATACACAGTCCCCTTATTTCAGGGGCTCAAATATAATTGGACAAATTAATGCAATCATAAATAAAATGTTCATTTTTAACTTTGTTGAGAATCCTTTGCAGGCAATGACTGCTTGAAGTCTGGAACGCATGGACATCACCACACTCTGGGTTTCCTCCTTTGTGATGCTTTGGCAGGCCTTTACTGCAGCTGCTTGTTCGTGGGTCTTTCTACCTTAAATTTTGTCTTCAGCAAGTGAAATGCATGCTTGATCAGGTTGAGATTAGGTGATTGACTTGGCCATTGCAGAATATTCCACTTCTTTGCCTTAAGCAGCATCTGTTCTCCCATCAACAGGCCAATTAGGACCCACCCTAGTTTCAGACAGAAGTGGGGTATAGGGTTCCACGCCTCTGGCTTCAAAGGATGTACCATGATGGCTCTCGCCCTTTTTACTGAATGTATTTCTCTACCCCAATATTTATAAGAAAACTCTGTTTTCTTTTGTTGTTTTGAAAGAACAAGCTATTGCATTGAATAAGGGAAGAATCTATTCCAATATGGGGTTGATTACAAGCCGTCAAACACACTCTGATCTCATGTGACAACCAGCCATACCTCGGGGTTCGTTGTCACAATTTTTGCCATGTGTTGTTCACAATAACTCATCCAATTGTTTTAAGTCTTGAAGCTAGGCATATGAAAAACATCACAACTTTGCAGGGAGTGCCACTGTACAAAAGAAAATATGGTTTGGTCAAAATCAAATTGCATTTTTGGGGGAGAAATGGCAATTTAAACATGTAGACTAGGGCTGCCCAACCCAGTTCCATAAGATCTACTATCCTGTACGTTTTCTATCACAACCATAATTTAGCACATCTGATTATAGACGTTAGCTGAATGAGAACATAAACAGTCCTTGGAGTGTGTGATTACAAGAAATCATTAAAATGCATTATTCGAACGTCTCCACTGTTATTCAACCACCAACATTCAGCTAGCTCAAACAAAAAATATGAAAAGCATATAACTGGATGTATTATTAAAATGAGACGACAACGTGATGTCCAGTCTTCCAAGCAAAATGAAAACGTGATTGGATTTTCAGATAAGGCTCTACAGACATTGCAATGATATTGATTTTTTGTACTTTGCTGATACTAATTACACCTGCTTTAGTTCAAACATTGATGAAATTCAGCAGTGGCGTAGATTTTCCTGTGCATACATACAAATCATCCTTACCTTTCAGTCTTCCTTCTATAGAGGTCACACAAACAATTATTACAAAGCCATTTGAAGTAATAAGCACTGTGAAAATCAAACCATGTGACAAGCAACCACCATCTTTCCTACACACACACACACACACACACACACACACACACACACACACACACACACACACAGGCAGAGGTAGGTTATCTAGCTGCATGTGATCCTCTACTGTTTGTCCCCTGAGGTGCATTGTTCCCTGGTGATTTCCATGCTAATGTAATGGAATTGGACAGCATTGGGGGCCAGTGTGACTTCAAACACCTGTCTCTTCGCATCAGATTATTTCGAGCACACTCACCTCCCCTGCTCGCCTCATCATTCCCCACAACAAGCATGAGATTGATAAATGAACCTGCTGTTATAGTTTGGCTTCAAATGTTTATTAGTTTTTTTTTTTAAAGAAGCTGGTTAAATACAAGCACCGACAAACCAATTACACACAAATTTTTCGCACGTTAGAAAGCCTGCCTCTTCTAAATGCTTTTGATGTGTGTGTGTGTGTGTGTGTGTGTGTGCGTGCGTCTGTGCCTCGTTCTGCACTAGCTAGGAGGCAATAGGGAGATTTGACATGACACTCAATGGATTGCTGTCATTCTTTCTTTCTCTGGCTCTCTGTTGCCTTGTGTGAAATTAAAGGGCAACTTGCATGATCAGACACACAGATGCAGTCTGCCTGCTTCCATTGCATTGCCACCAATAAGTAACCAATGCATGCCGTGTGTTCTAAAGATAGCTGTCTGTGATCATACTTTCAAATCCTCTTGATTGTGTAGTCTCTCTGCGATTGCCACAGAGCGAACTGAAATGTTTCTCAAATGGGACCCTATTTCATATATAGTGTGCACTATTTTTTAAACAGGGCCCTGGGGTGTACAATTTTGGACACGTCGATAAACATTTTCACTATGTGCGTCTCACCAAGATTGGACTGTAAGGAACTCACAATGGCGTGTTTATTCTGGTGATTTTGCCTACTGAAAATTTTGCAATTGAACTTGAACACACTTGCCTAAGTCTATTTAAGTTATTTGTCAATTCAGCTGTTAAAATGTTTTGTTGGAAACATGGCTGTTCAAAACATTAATGCTTAGCCTATTCTAACAAAAGAAAAATAGATCAAACCTAGACTGATATAAGCTGGGTGTCAGAATTGGATAGTCTTTTTTATATGCTAATACCTGATGCTGAAGTCTTGTCCCTTATGCTCCTGATTTTGTTTCAAACTGGTTTTCATGCAGAATAAATGACTGTTTGCCATTGGCCAGAACATTTCGGACTCAGGATACGTCTTTACAGGAGTTTAAACATTTCCACTCCATCAGTCTGTAAGGTGCATCACTACAGGAAACAAGTCTGTCAGTCCTCCCTGCCACCTGGCTGTTCTCCAGATCAGCAGACAAGCCTAAAAAATCCACCCACAATGCAGCTCCTTCCTTGGGTTTCAGTCTGACACTTCTCCTCATGCTCCACTCCATAGTTGATTGCAAGCAAACTCACTAACCAGGATGCCCTGATGTAAAAGATGCTCCTAGTTAACCCTGCACTCTTCTCCATTCCTGAATATATCTTAGCTAAGCTTCCAGATGTCCTTTGTTTTGTTTTAAACATCTAATGCTTTGCTCCAATGTCACCTGTACAGTAAATACTCTCTCTTAACAGTGCAAGGCGATCTCTTTTTTAACAGTGTAAGATCATCTGAATAAATAATGAAACATGATCAGCGTGTGTCAGAATTGGTCAGTGTCGGATGTCAAACTAAATGGAGTACACTAACCTCACAGCCTCCACTCAAAATTGCTGAAGAGAGGAGCAATGGCTTTCAGTTTGTCCTGTCGGCACTCCACTGCTTGATTTCAGGACCTGCTATAATGCCTTCTATATACATGTACACATATGTCAGCTTAGTTGAATGAATGACTGTATTACATTTAACTAGCAATTAATTTGATGGTATCAGATGGTATCCTGCACAGTGTGGTCAGGTGTCACGTTGTTTTGATCAAGTTTTTTTACTCATTACTGTCAGGGTGTATACATGTTGGTTCACGTGCCTCTATTTATAAATAACATAAAGTAAAAGAGCATTACAAATTAGCCTAATTAAAGGTGGGATGTTTACACCCCGGTGTGATTGAAATTGCCTAACTAATATGACTATGTGTCCTATAAAGTAAATCAAAGCTCAGTGTGTCACCGTTTCTTAAAGGTTTGGTATTGTTTTAGTCCCTTTTGCAGGGCTGGTGACATTTTTGCTCCTGGGAGGTGAACCTTGGTGATGCAGTGTTGATGCCAATGCTCACTGTGTCTAGAAGGCCAAACCGAGGTCCAGCCACATGGTTTCACTTCCCACCTGCCCCACACATACACATACGCTGAGCACGTGCCAGTCCTGTTTCTTCTTCTTTAAACTAGGCAAGGATTCGGGCCCTAAGGTTAATAACATCAAGCAACTTGTTGATTTTCACCTTGCTTACAATACCCAAAACAGGAAGTGCTGCGTGCTGCTTACTGTTAGCTATCTGCCAAACATTTTGATTGTTCTTTTTTTAATTATCCCCTTTTTCACACGGGGAACTTTCAGCACATAAAAATTGAGCTACACAACCTCAGTTTTAGAAATAATTATTAGGTAAGATTTATCTTAGTGTAGAAAAGGACAAAACAGCATCTGTGCCCCCAGGAAGAAAAGGTAGGAGTGTCACCTCCCCCACACAGTTCTCACAGTCAGACAACTTTCTCATGTTTTCTGGAAAGAAATGCTACTGACCTGCTCAACTTGGGTCACTCTTAGAGCTGACAGAAACTCTCAACCGGTTATCGCCACTAGATAATGAATTTGTATCAGAGCCTGAGTCGTCTCTAACGAGGTTAGAGCCGAAGACACTTTCACTCAGTAGCCCAGAAAAACTGAAAACCTTAGTCATCGGCAACTCCATTACCCACGATATTAGACTCAAGTATCAGCTAGCGATCGTACATCGTTTACCCGAGCTACTAACATAGAGGCTAATCTGAAGTTGGTGCTGGCAAAATCTAAAACTGGCACGAATAGAGACTTTAGAGATATTCTTATCGACGTTACCACTAACAATGTTAGAATGAAACATTCAGAAGATGCAAAGCAGAACGCAACATCAACAGGACTGAATCTGTCACTCTTTTATCCAGGAAGATAGGGTGCATGTCTCCTCCTGGTTACCCTAGTGACCATTTCCCCAGTTCATCCTGGAATGTCAACAGTGTTGTTATTATTTAATACATCAAACACCAATTTAACCTCAAAGAAATGACTGTTTCTGCCTTCTGAGGTGGTAGTCATGAAATCTATGCAGCCCTCTCTACTATTTACTGGCCTATTTACGGGGGGGGGGCTTGTATTTATGGCAGATGAAATTCAAATGTTTGGCGACTACAATATTAATCTGAAGAATTACAACGACCTTCTCCAGAAGGTCTTTGGAGCTGCAAGTGCACAACAATTTACTTGCTTCCTGGTTTACAAAAAATTCCAGAGCCCTAAAGCAAGCCCCCAGAAAATTAAAACAGAACTAGCACTCCACCAAGCTGGAAGTATTTAGATTAGCCTGGAATGACAGTACAGTGCAACAATAACTTAACTACTCAAGGAAATACTTCCTGTCCTCTGCCCATCTACGTTGATCGCACCCTATCCTATGCAAGTGTACCAAACTCACTGAAACTTGTATGGATTGGAGCCTCTTGAAAAAAGCCAAACCTTGATACTGATCGATCAATGTCAACTCTCTCATTCTTCTCAAAGGGTTTATAAGCTGTTTCTTAGCAACTCACCGCCTTTCCGAAGACATATTATATTTATGAAATGCTTTAGTCCGGTTTTAGACCGCATCATAGCTCAAACCTTGGAGTAAACTTTTGTGCGTCTAACAATTGCTAATATAAACATTAGCAAATTATTTTCTGAAAGAATGCAGAAACAATCCCGTAATTGTTATCTGAAAAGGATATTGTTCTGTTTGTGAGGAAATACTCAATAGATTTTTATGAGAACTTGTTTGGGTTATTGTAAAAATCTCCTTGCTCCTTCAGTCACAAGCTGGGGTTTGGTGTCACACAATGTTCTCCATCCTCAGTATCAAGCTCAGCAACTGTGCCAGCTACAGCTGCACGACTCAAATGTTTACAGTGTTTTCACCAGTATTCTTGCCAACAAACCACACACACATTTAGAGCTTTTCTCGTCAGTCTTCTGGTCAATGTTTGTCAAAGCGTCAACAGTGAATCACCAGTATGCAGCATCTTTCAGATAAAAAAAACTGTGGCTAGAGTTGCATTGCCAGGACATAGTACACATAGTGCTCTACAGACTCAGCATGGAGGAAATGTGTCTCCTTATAAAAGCGTCAAAAATTCTGAGGGACAGGTCACTGACCTGGAGATCCCCCACACTAAAATACCAGATACAGAATGCCTTGAAATTTGCTTCTGTTTATTAAGTGTGGAACTAACATTGGACTTGCACCTACCTGTATAAGATAGAATGACATGCTGCTGTACAGGTACTTACTAAATACTTATATGGTAGGGAGACTGATTACATACAGTACCGATTAATTGGTAGCTACATTTAACTATGTAGCAGGCAATAATGACACTACTCCGTTAAAATTAGTTACTAACGTTAGTATCTTCAACCTATATGTCTATCCATAATATTCAATAACTCTACCAATTGCTGCTAGTTCACATTATATATATATATATATATATATATATATATATATATATATATATATATAATATATATATATATATATATATATATATATATTACTGCCACACATGCCATATCTAAATGTTCAATAATAGTACCCAGATTGCTGCTATACATTACTCTTTCTTAAACTGCTGCTAGTGTACAGTGTTATGTATATTGTTGCTTTATTTTATTATTATTTTCTGTCTAGCTATATTTTTGCTCATATGCTCTTCGCCTCAACTCTCACAACATAGTTGTCGGGTGCCATGTCACAACAATTTCATTGTGCAGGATGACGCTGTGCTGTTCGGTGCCTTTGACAAATAAACCTTGAAACTTGAACTTGAATTTAAATGAAAAAGGCCCCCGATTTCAAAAAAATAGTTCACTTTTTACTAATTGTAAAAGTGAAAGAAATATTGCTTATGCAATGAAGAATTTAATTGAAATTTTAAACATATTTCAGAATTCATCCCAGCCCGGGTGTGTCTTTTCATGTGGGAATTTGTATGGAAATGGAATTTTCTGGATGCCTGTTCATATGTGTACCATTTGTATGTGTTTAATTAAGCAAGCACATCATTAACATGTTAATACACCATATCCTCTGCTTATAAACCAGGTGGTTTTATCCTGCATGCTTATTGGCTGATAGCTGTGGTATATGCCATGGGTATGACGTCATATCACTTTTCACTAATTGTGTAACCAGTAAATGGTTTATCAGAGCAATAAGGCATCTTGGGGGCCTTTTTGATAAAATGTTAATATATGATGTGCTGTCCCTAAGACCAGCTCTTAGCCATTTTATATTGGCCATGTACCACACCTCTTACAAAACTGAGTATGTCAAAATATTGCATGTGCCAGTGTTTGTTTTAGCTAATGTGAGAAAAAAATGTGAATTGAACTCTCCCCGCTTATGCAATCGCTCGTTCTCATTCAGAGTTGACAAATGTTGCACCAAATTGTATGTGCTGAGTCTCTCTACCTCTATGATTTCTGTTTTCCACTTTGATGAACCCATGTACTGATAAGAGGCTGTACTCTGCCTCTGTTAAAATCCCACCCCTTCACATCTGTTTATTGCTTTTCTCTCTCCCTGCCGCTCTCTGGCTCTCCTACCTGCTTCTTTCTTTCTCTCTTTCACTCTCTTGCTCTCCCCATTCAGAAACAGGACACAACTGGCTACACACCAAGTCACGTTTTGCTTCATACTTTCTAAATCCCCCGGAGGCTTGTCTTCTCAGAAGCTTGCGCTGCGCACTCACGTGTGAACACACACAAACATGCACACACTCTCCCCCTGTCTCTAAAACACAACACATCTCCTTTCCCTAAAGCCCTGCAACACACAGATTGACTCAACCCCCCTTAAAAACCCACACATACTATTTGTAGCTAGACAAGGCAAAATTCATACATGGATTTCAAATTTATGAAAGTGACATGCTAAAAATAAACATGGACTTATTTATTTTTTTGCATCCTTCTCTCCCTCCCCCTTTCCCCCCATCTCACTCACATCAGTACATCCCTCCCCCACTTTCTCTCGCTGCCCACACCGACACACTACCTAATTTCATTCAGCTCTTGCATCTCTTTGTGCCACAGTGACAGGCTAAAAATAGAGGTATTTCCCTGGCACGTTCCTCAAGCCTTCATCTTTTTTTCATTCAGGCTCTGTCCTTTATTTAGTCGCACTTTTTCTTCTTGGATGGAGGTAGAGAAAAAAGGGATAATGCGGATTCCAAAGTATAAATCCTAAACGTTTTATTCCCTGACAAGCAAGCAAAAATATGGAATCATTTTAAGAGTGTCATAGCATGGATCATTTAACGATTTGATTTGAACCGCTCTAGTTATAAACAATCTGCTATGGTGCATAGAAACCCATTGTAAGACATGTGCAGTGCAACAAAAAAAACATCTTTAGAACATCTTTTTTGGAGTATTTTTCCTATCTGAGAGAGAAAATTCTCTCCCGTAATTTAATTCTGGCGTGCTTTGACCCCCCCATACACATTTTCCATTTTACCAGTGTCATTACTTGGCTTACCTGTTGATGTATTCTGATGGTTGTCTGTGTCACTGAACACTGAAACTTGCATGTTCCTACAAACAACCGATGGATCGGAATAAAAATGGAATTTTTCCAATTAACGGGTGATTCCTAGTATGTGTATATCTATAATATACTGAGTTATATTCAGATATTGTTATTATTATATCCATTTTCTTTCCAGAGGTGGCAAAAAAATCTGTCAAGTAAAGACCAAGTAATATCCAGATTCTACAAACTGTCACAGGATAATGGTTTTATTAAGTGTAAGACATGAATCCTCCAATGGACATTTGGCCAAGCCATTCTGCTTCTTATCACACAACTCGCTTATCCAGGAAGTGTTCACCAATACACATGCACTTGCAGGAGAGCGCATCTTTCTGCTATGAAAAAAATCGTTGGACCTTGCTCCATCCATCCTACACATACACCCCAGGTTGTTGTTAAGACAGTTTGCATCATCCTGTTGCTGTGCAACCAGAATTTCAACACCTGGTCCTGATTAAATCGATCGACCTATTAGGAACAACATAATGAAAATGTCTACACATGAAGTAGCAACAAAAAGTATGTTGATTTATATTCTATTTTAAATAAGGTCACAGGGTTCCAAGCCTGACCGCTGATCTGTTGGTATATACAACAGATACCACAGTTGACATAACTAATGTATTGTTTAAATGTTGTAATTGCAATTTTTTGGCAATTGATTCATAACAGAAATTAAGTTCAGCTAACAACACCTGCGGTGCTATTCTTCCCACCCTAAACCACCTTGGATCAGTTAATATAATCCTGTCTCGTTCGGTTACGGAAGACGAAGTGGAGGTAAGTCGTGTTGTTGTTCCGAGGCAGGATTCTACCCGGCGCCCCTTTAAGGATTTCATTGCCCCAAAAGTCTTCATATGGACTCCTGAGGAAAGTCTTCATATGGACTCCTGAGGAAGGTCTCCATATGGACTCCTGAGGAAGGTCTCCATATGGACTCCTGAGGAAGGTCTCCATATTGGCTCCTGATGAAGGTCTCCGTATAGACTCCTTAGCGTCAGTAGAGCCTGTGACACAGCCCTCTGTCGTTGAAGAAGACTTAGCACCACCTGGTGGCTGAGAAAGTTTAGTTGCACACACTTTTGACTTTAATTTGCATGTAGGCCGCAACCTCCTCGCCCGAGAAGCCCTGCATCGCCACCTCGCTGGGCGGTGGGAGGAACTCAAACCTGCGCCGACTCATGTCTGTTTGGGGGGAGGAACGCGGCACGCCTGGAGAAGCAACGCTGTTTTAAAGCATTATTATTGCAACACTGCCTGCAATGCGCATTTCACTCGGTGTGGTTACGGCTAGGTTTAGGGTACACCTTAATATATTATTTAGGGGAAAAGCAAGTAGAAATAGGTTTATGACTCTGTGGCTTTAGAGGCTAGTGTAGACTTCTACTCTTGAGCTGCAATGGAGACTAAAAAGTATTTAGAGAGTAGCATATCTAAGAATGGATGTATTAATTGTGACAGTAACATCACGCTAATAACCAGATTCTTTTTCACTGGCAGGCCTTAAACAATTAGTAAACTGACTATGATTTTATGAAAATGTCCTTGCCTCTTGCATCCAGCTGTGCCCACTGGTTCAGCTTTCTAATCATTACCTGTCAGTGAAAGTCTGACTTATGATTTTCAAATTACCCAGCCACCCCCACACACGCCCACAAACACCTTGAAAGCAGACCGTCTGACACCATCGGATACCACCAACAGTGTTCAATTAGCGGTCTGTCTCAATCAGACTTTTTTTTTGTTTGCCGCGCTCACTTGCATACGTATTACACGCATGTTACTGTCTCGTCGCCTTCATTCAAATTTCAGACAATGTTGAATCACTCGTTCTCTGAACCAGAGAATATTACGCAACATCCCTTGTTAACAAATAAAAACATTGCTTTGACAGCGGTACCAGATGGAACCAGGTAATATCTGCTTGAACGGCTGACACTTGAGCCATACGCTAACGGCACATAACACATTGTCTCAGTCTCCCTCCCTCATCCGAGCAGAAATCCAAAGCTGCGGGGCCCCGTTTGTAAAGTTGATTACTGAATATGCTTAATTTGCAAATGCACCCAAGAAGTCCCCCGTGAGAAAGCATGCCGTGGAGTGCTGTTTGTAAAGTTGATTGCTGAATATTTTAAGATAGGTTTCCAATTCTCTCTCCCTGCTGGAGCAATGAAATCCTTTCAGCATTTAAAAGGTATATGTCCAGTTTTGAATATCTTGAATGTCATGTTATTGATATACTACAGAGACTACTCCGCTGTGCTGGGCCACAGACCAAGCCGTAATAGGCTCAGTAAACCATGCATGTTATTGGATTGGATGTTCTCACGAACCACAGACCTGGAATTGATTAAGTCTAATGAAAATGGATTCACATTTGCCCTTGTCCTTCACAACTACACCCAGAACTATCACGCCAACGTGAAAGCATGATCGTGTGTGGGTGTGTTTTTAGGCATGCACAGCACGCAAACATCCGCACAGGGGAACGCACTACCAACACATGAGATCAGAACACACATCTGAATGTTTCTGAGTCAGGAACCGTACATGTGCAATACAGAATGTAGCTGTATGTAGGGCGCCAACAGAAATAGGCCACTGCATCTGTTATGAGCGCCGATCACATTACACTATCTACATGTACACAGCTGCATCATGGGAAAAACAGTCTGGTTCAAATTGTCTTGGGCCATCCTGTTGGAAAAGGATCCTTTCATCAGGGGAAAAAACATGGATCTGACTGCGACTACTTAGCCGAGGTGAAGTCTGATTCCGCTGTCTGTAGGCATTGGGGAATGGCGTGCCATTTCGGACACTGTTTTAGTCCCGGAGAGAGGGTCCGGTGCGTGCGTTTGGTCAAGATTAGTGGAGAGCCGCAAGTCAACACGGTGACGCAACCTGACATGACATGAGCAGTGAGCTAATGGAAAGACGGTGTCACGGTTAAAACGATTCCTGTGAGATCTTGTTAAGGTTGGCCATGAAGGGCACGGGATCGGCACCGGAGTGTCTAGAAGGAGGTACTGGGGAGATTGGGGACACAGTGTCTGGCCACTGTGTCACTGTTAGTGCCAGGCCTGCTGGGAATCTGTCAGAGTGGCGGAAATAGCATTATGGGTAAATGAATGGCACACAGAGACAAGGAAGGAGAGTCTGGGTTCCATTTGACATAGTAATGTACTAGCTTTCTCTTCAGTGTGCACATTTAAAAATCATTCGGGAACTTTTTAGTGTTTTGGTTTTTAAGGATATTTAATAGCCGCACTGAAGGCAAGTACAAATCTGCTCCATTACACTGAGCAGTTGTTAATGATTTGAAAATAGAGAAATGGAGGAGTGAGCGCCAGAATGGCATTTGCTATTGCACCTTTCCAGCTCATTAAAATGTTCCAATTTGTTAGATTTTTCTAAATGCATTTGAGAGGTTTGGGTATCTGGGACTATGCTCTGAGTGACAAATTACCTACATTTAGAAACATCTGGCAACCTTTCCTCTCTTATTTTGGCAATTTTTCACCGTAATTAAATTTGCCTGCAAGCTCATTACATTCCCCTGCAGTAGGGGAAGGGGTGAAGGTTATATACAGTGGTTGGTGGAGAGGTCTTGGGGATGGGGGTAGGGCACGATTGTGGATCAGCCCTTACAACCCGATGTTTTGTAATTACGTGAACTTTACTTGCTGAATCAGGTATGTTACTGTTAGAACACAGTACGTCTTTAGGAGGAGAGCTTTGCAGGCCACCCAGGGCTGGTTCTAGATGCTTTGCTTAGGGCTTAGAGTGTGGATAAGAAAAAAAAAATATTTCAGAATGTTCTGGCAATTGTCACTTACACAATTCCAGCAGTTTCTTTTCCTACTGGGAGGAAGCAAGTCAAACAATAAAAAAATATGCAAATAACACGACATAGATTGGTGCTGCTGGGTAGCATGGTGGTAGTAGAAAAATGAAAGATGGGATCTAATCCCCATGCTGACAGGCAAAAAACCATGTTGTTTTGTTCTTGTGCATGATGGTTAATGCTAATCTCTCCCAGGCCATCGCTGAAGATAAGTGTCCTTAGCATACTTACCTGTTAAAACGATGGAGTAAAATCACCATAACGCCGATCCACTTTTCTGGGCATCAAATGAAGTATTTTTGTTGGGCTTTTGTGGTCTGCCAGTGCCCTGACAGGACCCCCGAGGCCCGCCGGAAACCCATTAAGGAGGATGTGACCAAGACAATAAAAAAGGGCACAACACCCTGTTACGCATGCAGGTACCCTGTATGTACGTTTGTGTTTTTCCCCTCCTGCCGTTTCCCCAGGTGTCCCTTATGTTCCTGATTATGCTCGTTGGTGTTTCCCACCTGGCAGTCATGAGTGCATCGCCTGACTGCTGAGGTGGACCAATCAATGGACACTCCTCCTAATTGCACCACCTGTTCCTTTTTCCATTACCCAATTGCATCACACATTCCCTGGTTTAAAAACCCAGTCAGTTGGTTCTCCCAGAGAGACTCTTTTGATTTCCCCATCATGGACATAGACACTCTTGAGATACATACCCTTTTTGATAGACAGATGCTTTGTTCATTCATACATCACTTAGTTTAGCACATACATCTCACTTTGTCCTGTTTCATGTGAGTATGTATTGGTGTGGTGTTTTGTTTGGTGTTGTCTAGTCAATTGTTTGCTGTGTGCTGTTTAGTCCTTGTTTGACCTGTGTGTTTTTGTTTATCCCTGTGTCCCTGGGAAAAGTTTTTTTTTAGCAAGTCGCCCTTGGGCATACACAACCCGTAGGAAAACTTTGTCTAAAAACACTAGTTAGAACTGAGCGGACCACCCACTGTATTTTTGTATAGGTTAGTCGTCAGCTAAGCGGTTCTTGAGGCAGGCAAGTTCAGTTTAGGGGTGTTTTGACTATTATTTCATTGCTTGGGTTCAGCTCAGCCCCTTTTCCCTACCCCCTTTACCGTGTGTTTATAATAAACGTTTTATGTTTGACGGTAGCTTTGGTTGTCTGTGTCGTTTGTTCTCACTCTTCATTTACACTAATTTGCATGAGTTTTATGTTACGGGTCTCTGTACCATCCACCCTAGACTGCTAGAGCCACAGGGTTCGAAACACACCCATTGCCTGCCGTTGAGTCCTTCCTCTGTCCTTCCACAACACTACACCAGGCGAATATTAACTGGAACTCCCATTTCCATGTCAATTCATTTCCCAGGCCACATTGTTTTAAGATGATCCTAAATGCTGGCTAGATGTTAAATAGCTAATGTCTGTAGGACGATTAAATATGCTCTTGCATGCGCGTCTAAGATGCCCCAGTGGCTTCTACTGATGGGTCCTTTGATGAGTGGGATTTCCAATCTGTCAGCTTAGCTCAAATACTTAAGCTTGTAACATTTCAGTAATTCTCCAAGCATTTATATTGTCTCTTGGGTGGCCCGTATAGGCTTGGGGGTGGGGTGGCCCGTATAGGCTAGGGGATGGGGTGGCCCGTATAGGCTAGGGGGTGGGGTGGCCCGTATAGGCTAGGGGGTGGGGTGGCCCGTATAGGCTAGGGGGTGGCCTAGTGGTTAGGGCATCTGACTACAGTCTCAAAGGTTCCTGGCTCCCCTCCTGCCAAGTTGAACGCTTGTTTGTTCTGTCCCTGAGCAAGACGTTTAACCCTAATTGCTTGTCCTCTCTGTAACATTCCCCCCAGGTCGTTAGTATGAATAGGAATTGGTTCATAATCAATTTGCCTGATAAAATGATCTCCATTCACAACAGTTATTAATTCATTCATTTTGCTGAATTGTGCTGAGACAAGAACTATAGCCAAATGCCCAGTTAGTAATGGAATGGATATTTTCTTTTTGTTTGCATTAATATTAGTCTAGCAGTTAATTTGAATGTTTTAAACAATTGCTGAGTGAAAATGGTAACAATATACAAAATGTACGCTTGGCTCTTTGGTTAGTGTCACGGTCGAAGGGAGGCAAGACACGAGGTGCAGAGCGAGAGTAGGGTAACATCCTTTTAATGTTCTTCATAAACCAAAACAACATAAGGAGAGGCACAGCCGCAAACTGAGGCGCACAGGACTGGCACAAACAATGATCCACATCACAATGATCCAAAAGGGCAACGCGGGGCAGCTTTTAATTGGGGACAATCAAAACTAGAGGCACCTCTGCAGTCGTCAGGCGCTGACTGTGGCCCCCAGGCGCATAGAGATGCCTAGAGGCCCCCAGCCAGGACCTGACAGTTAATCTGTATGCTAGATTGTCACCAAAAAGCAAGGATAAAATCCTTGTTGTTAATAAGATTGATCTTACACTGAAAAGAGTAATCTAAACTTTACATTAAATAAAAGTACCAGCAGAAAATTGTTCCAAATCTAATCCCATATATTTATACACACACATTTATCTGATTCATCGATAAGGTTCTGTTTCACTGGGGTATATAATAAATATGAGGTGGCATACATGCCTAACTTCTTTAGTCATCTATCAACACATTGAAGGTCAGAGAAAACAAATGGAAAGAGACAGAAGATTGTTGACCTTTGTAAATGAGGCAATGGCTATAAAATGAATAGCTACATGCCTGAATATAACCGTCTCCACTGTTAGGGCAATAATTCAGAAATGTAAATCTAAATCTTGGGGTCCAAGTCTTCAAAACTAAAATGAGATTTAGCAAAGAACAGCCATGCCCATGAGTTTTTGCCACTGATCAACACAAAAAAGTCCATAATGTCAATGTGATGTTTTGGGGGCAAATTGTTCTAAATGAATTACAAATAAAAGACAGAAAATCATTGATCACATAAGTATCCACAGATGGGAAGGGCACGGGTGAGGATGGCCACCTAGTGGCTTATGGCACCTCTAAAGGAGTTACAGTCAGTCACGGCTGAGCTGGAAGACATGGCGCATAATCCAACAAAAGTCTGGGTGCTTCACAAAAGTGGCCTTTATGGCAGAACAACATATCTCAACTGGTGTTTTCCAAAAGGCAGGTGGGAGAATGAAGATCCAAAATTGAGCTTTTTGACTATATTTGGTGCAAGACTAAGACTTTACATCTTCCTAAGAAACTCATCCCTACAGTGAACCATGGCGGTGGCAGTATCGTGGTATGGGGACGTGAGGATAGAGGTCAAAACAGGTGCAGCAAAGAACAGAAAAAAACCTGCTGAAGTGTCCATGAGACCTGAGAGTTGGGAGAAGATTCATCAAGCAAATCAAGCCTGGTCTTGGGATGACAGAGGATGACTGACAAAATTAGTCATTCATTGACGTATTGTCGGTTCATTCTTAATACATTTGGCTGGGTCCGTATTTTTTTGGTTGTTGCAATAACTAGATTAAATCAATATTCAAACACAAATGTGATTAAACATCAAGAAATATTAAAAAGGGTGCTAAATATATAAAAAAGGGTGCCAAAATGAACACTGGTAACCTGAAATCAATATATAAAAGATTGGTTTTACATAACTCTCTTTAACGTAATCCCTTAATGACTTTAGATGAGGCGGGCCTACCTGTAATGGGCTAAAGGGGGTTATAGTGCCATCACACAGTGCAAGTCTCAATTTGAAAATGATGTAATAATCACTGAAGACTTTCAAATGTAAAAACTGTCTTCAGTGACATCAGAGAGGCAAAGCAATGAAAGAATCATGCAATTTTAACCCTGTCATTCCAAACACACAACATTTTGAAATGTTTCCTAATTATAAAACGCTGGGGAATTGTAACATATCTAGTTGTTTTCAGGTGGCCCCAGGTTGCAAGTGGCTGTTGGCTTGGTTTAGAGGAAGCTCTGCACCATCCGCTCATGTGCCAACCCCTTATCGCCGCCAAGCCGCCCTTTCCTTTGCTTTTCTCCCAACTGCCAGGGAATCCTCCGACGCATCCGAGCATACAGACATAATCCTAAAGTGCAAAACAGTGCAGACATGGACCGACAAGTTCATTGGTGAGCTAAAGGGCTGCCTTGAGCAACGGTTTGAACATAGGACAGCAAGACCAAGACATGAACAGCACTACACCGACAGGGTCATGTACTACATCCGCATGTACTGTGTGCGAGGACATCTGCATCCCAAAAGAACACTTGTATAACATAACGACAAAGTCATGGTTCACTGAGGAGCTTGGGCTAACAGGGCTCTCCACTGCCACAGAGGAGGATTCCAAGGGCAAGTATACAGAGGATTCCTCCATAGGGAGACCAAGAATAAAATCATACAATGTTCTTTGTGTGTAAATGTATATAGTATTAGGCAATTATATAAGAGAAACTGCTTATGCACAGACATATTTTGAGTAATGTCTTCTACAGTTTGTAGCCTCATTAGTAAATTAATACCCCAACTGGGAATCTGAAAATATTTGTTTTGGGGGACCCGTAGCTGTCATGGACCACAAAGTAAATGATTATGTCACACATGCCTGGAACCGGCCCTAAACTCTATGCCCAAAAATTTTTTAGCTGAACAATTAAAAAAAAAAAAAGATATTAGATGAACTATCTAGGTGCAAACTTTGGAATGAAAATTAAACAAAAAATGACAGATTTCCCACATTTGTGACCAAGTTTTCCCAGTTCAATATCAAATCAAGATTCAAAGTCATCTGCAGGAAGAATAGCATGTCAGCTATAAGTTTGACATCTTGAGTTAGAGAAAATCTATTTGGGTTATTGAACTACCGTAAGTGAATGTAGATGTGTTAGCCTAATTACGGAAATGAAATTACATCTTCCTCGATCTGTACCACACGGAAATGCATAATGGAATGGAATGTCATTTTCCGTATGTTTCAGAAGATTGAATACCATAGCGCAGCAGGGCAGAGTATAGTGAGGTACAGTACAGGGAAGAAAACAATAGTGTCAGTATTTATATGAAATATGATCATTTTACAATGTGATTGAAATACAGTCGTTTTCCCTCCCAATATTTTTGTTGTGTATATTTAAAAGAAGAGTTTTGGATAGGGCATTATTTGGGTAGGAGTTCACAGAATACACACTTTTAAGTTACTTCAAAGAAATTTGACTTTTGGTAATAGAACAGCAATGCATTTGAAGGTTTGACAAAGGAGATTAACAAAGGTTATTATTATTTTTTTGTATTTTTTATGCGTCTCATTACAGGAAGCTGAAGGTAAAATTTTATAAAAATCGTTACTCTCCTTTTTGGTCTTGTTCCTTTACTCCAAGTAACTTTTGCAGGAACAGCATTCAAGGGAAAAGACACCCCTTGCATCAAAAAAGCTTGCTGCTGCCATTGCTTCTAACTTATACACCAGTGACCAACATACCAAACCTAGAATATCACTAAAACAAAATGTTTTTTCTCCACCCATTTGTTGAGATATTATAGAACAGTACAAAAATGCACAAAATGTATGTGCTCACCATGGTAAGTGACTCAACATACAGTATAATGGTCTGCTAAAAATGATTGATTTTGGGAGTTTGGCAATGCACTCAAGGCCACTGCTGACACAAGCTTTGGGCTATTCTGAAGTACAACAAAAAGCAGCCACATGCAAGCCTTTTTACTTGCCTTAATCCTGACCATGTATCTTGGTTATTTATTAAACGTGAGACAAAGTAAGACAAAAGGCTGGTCATCAAGCAATGGACAGGAGATCCAAAAAACAAAGAAGAATATTTTTACAAGAAATGGGGGGAATAAGGGCTCAGTATGTATTAGTGACAAAAACACAATACCTCACATGGAACTAGTGAGAGGAGGAGAACTAAATAGGGAGTGTAAATGGGGGCAGGTGTCAGTACTCGGGTGATTGGGATCTGGGGTGTGGGCTGTGTTCAGGAGAAGGAGGTTGTGAACATGTATGGGAAGGAACTGCACGCAAGGGACGTGCCCTGGCAGGATGGGGACGTGGCGCGTGAGAAGACCTTACACTGGCAGGATGGGGACGTGGCGCGTGAGAAGACCTTACACTGGCAGGATGGGGACGTGGCGCGTGAGAAGACCTTACACTGGTAGGATGGGGACGTGGCGCGTGAGAAGACCTTACACTGGCAGGATGGGGACATGGCGCGTGAGAAGACCTTACAGCAAACCTGAATTAAGCCATGGCAACATTTTCCTCTTCCTGGTCTTTACAAATCCAGCACAACAAGGTTTCCATCGGATCAAATCAAGTCATGCTGTGCAGTATGTTGATGAAAAATAATACATATTAACATGGTAAAAGAGAAGTTCTGGTGATGGGACACTGGGTTTATTGTGTCTAAATCAAGCCATCTGTGAGAAGTTAGGCTGGAAAAAAAGTAAGAAAAAAGCTGTTTTCCAGAGGACTACTGTGATCAATGACTGCTAGAAACAGTCACTACCATTCCATAGCATTGACCAGAGCATTGCCCAGACTGATGGATTTGAATGACCTGTCAGTGCCAGCCCACACTGGGACTTGGCTTCAAGGGGACTGCAGTGATTAACTGAGATGATACATCCAAGCTATGGTGACTATGAGCAAGGATCTTAATGCCCAATGGCTCTAGCAGCACCTGCCCTGCAGCTGAATCTGAGCCTAACTAATTATGTGAATATGTATTTTAAGGACTCAATAGGAAAAGCTGAATCAACAAGTCTCAATGCCAGATGGTCACAAAAGAAATCACATTAATGTTTAATTGCATAATCCAAAACAAAATGTATAACGCATAATTCCTTGATTATAATTATTATAATTTATTTTATTTTATGATCCATAACAGCTGTACTTTTATCTTAATTCATTAATGCTGTTTATGTTGACTAGTTAAAGTTGAAACCAATCAAGTCCAGACATAAAATACATTGTCTGATGGCTCACGAATACACAAAGCTATTTGAAATTATACATCATTATTCACAAATGGCTTGTATGACTAGAAATGGTTAAAAGTGCTAGATGTCTCAAAAAAGACATCTTCCAGAAATATGTAGGAAAATATACTGCAAACTAACGGATTAGTTTATGATTGTTATTAATGTGTACTTAGGAAAAGGGACCTCAGACTGAATAACTTTAATTAAACATTCCAGCTTGGCAAAAAAGCTTGGGAACAAATCTAGGACAGAATCTCCGAATCTGGGACAGAAACTCAACTCTGGACCTCGAAGCCAATTTCATTACCTTTTTTCATTCCAACCCTCTTATCAGGTACGTATTAAAAGACCTGGGACACCAGGTGCGTGCAATTAATGATGAGGTAGAACAGAGAACCAGTAAGCTCCAGACCTCTTAGGGTCAAAGTTGAGTATCGCTGACCTATGCCCTCTGTTTCCTCTCTGGACACACCTGCAGGAAGTGTTACATTTTTAAACTTAAAAAAGTCAACATACCTAAATACTAGCACATTGATATTTCACAATTTGTCTATCAAGCACTGTTTCCAAACTCTCATACTTTCTAGCTTATAACATATAGAAACAGTTACCATCAAACAAAATCATTGTGTTCACAAAAACTTGTTAATTCCATACGTTTTCAGTGATCTATGTAAGTTTGAGTGTGACTGAAATGTCTGGATTACAAGTTTCTCTTCTTCTTGGCCATACATTCCTCTTCTCTGTGCTATGTTTTTTAGTCAATACAGGAAACTCAGGGTCAATCACTGTAGCGACTTAAAGGAAAATATAATTATACCCTTGTAATTCACTGGCATACAGTCAACATTTTATGGAGTGAGGCTCAGTGTATATGTAGCTACAATAAAATGTAGCTAGTTAATTATCCCCACTGTCGACTCTAGTTAGGTTTATGTAGCTTGGATATTAGCCAGGGTCCTAATCACTTTGGGGTTTGGAAATGAAACTACAAGACATGGATATTTTCAATGAAGCCAGTTGGATGTCATTTTTGTTAGGAATTGTACTAACCAACTGTGGGACCTCTCAGAGACAGGTGTTTTTAACCTGAAATCATGCGAAACAGCTGGACTGTGCACAGGTGGACCCCATTCAACCTATTACTCTACCTAGTACACAAAGACAAGAAGTGAATACTTATGCAGTAAATGTGTCTGTGTGGGAGGCCACTTGTCCATTAGTTTGTATGAAATGCCTACATACAGTATCTCACAAAAGTGAGTACACCCCTCACATTTTTGCAAATATTTGATTATATCTTTTCATGTGACAACACTGAAGAAAAGACACTTTGCTACAATGTAAAGTAGTGAGTGTACAGCTTGTATAACAGTGTAAATTTTCTGTCCCCTCAAAATAACTCAACACACAGCCATCAATGTCCAAACCGCTGGCAACAAAAGTGAGTACACCCCTAAGTGAAAATGTCCAAAATTGGGCCCAATTAGCCATTTTCCCTCCCTGGTGTCATGTGACTTGTTAGTGTTACAAGGTCTCAGGTGTGAATGGTGAGCAGGTGTGTTAAATTTGGTGTTATCGCTCTCACACTCCCTCATACTGGTCACTGGAAGTTCAACATGGCACCTCATGGCAAAGAACTCTCTGAGATGGCCTAGGCCATAAGAAGATTGCCAAGACCCTGAAACTGAGCTGCAGCACGGTGGCCAAGACCATACAGCGGTTTAACAGGACAGGTTCCACTCAGAACAGGCTTCGCCATGGTCGACCAAAGAAGTTGAGTGCACGTGCTCATCGTCATATCCAGAGGTTGTCTTTGGGAAATAGACGTATGAGTGCTGCCAGCATTGCTGCAGAGGTTGAAGGGGTGGGTGGTCAGCCTGTCAGTGCTCAGACCATACGCCGCACACTGCATCAAATTGGTCTGCATGGCTGTCGTCCCAGAAGGAAGCCTCTTCTAAAGATGATGCACAAGAAAGCCCGCAAACAGTTTGCTGAAGACAAGCAGATTAAGGACATGGATTACTGGAACCATGTCCTGTGGTCTGATGAGACCAAGATAAACTTATTTGGTTCAGATGGTGTCAAGCGTGTGTGG
>JACXGI010000764.1:12644-86061 GCA_016801175.1 Esox masquinongy | reverse complement strand
AAAATAACAAAGGAATAGTAGGACCCTGACTTCTATAAACTTTGATCTCACCATTGCCACATTTCCATGGCGACATTGTCATGACAAATAACAAAGGCCAGAGCATGACCCAGTTGGCGTGATCCCAGATGTCCCCTGTGGAGAGTTCATAGCACAAAATGCTAAAGTAATTTGTCTTGAATGAAAGGGGCAATGTTGACCTTTTTGTTCTGTCAGTGAAAAAAGGTGGAATCAATCAATCAATAAACTCCATTCAGACTTAGAATTGCATGTGTTGACCTATTTTCAAAACGATTTAATCAAATCGAATGTGATTTGTAAAATTGGCGCTTACAGGCCCTTTTCGAAAAAAGAATAAAAAGTGAGAGAGTGCACATTTAATCACTTTCATTTAAACAGGACCTAATTTTATGACAGGATAAGGCTCCACATTTGGCAACGTGATTGTGGTGACAGTAAACGCGTCGCCAATAAACGGTGACAATAATAATAAAATCTTCATCGGTTCAGAAATGCAAAATCTCATTCACAGTAAATCACCGACCTAATATCTTTCTCGGTAGGAAAGCCAGACAAAGTAAGGCACGATGGAAATTAACAGCAATCAAGGACGCGGCCAAAGCGCCACACATTAACGTGGTCAATAGGACCAGTCGGAAGAGAAGTAGCCATGCCATCAGACGTCAAGTCACGGCCCAGAGATGAAAGCAGACAATAGCCAGAGCTGAAGGCAGGAGGAGTGGTAGAGCTGCTTTGGTTCCGGATGTCTGCTCAGATCACAAGGGGTGACAGTCAGATCGACTCAAAACCACTGGCATATACACACAGCGGGAAAACTCACTCACACACATACATTCACATGTGGTCTACGAAAACTGACATTCCCATTCTGAAACACACCGGAAATCATCTCACACAAAGGCAACAACACGTCTGCGTCGGCGATGTGAATGGTAATGGAATCAATGGGCCACCCCCAGGATTAAAGACGCCACCTGTCGGTCCGATTTGTTTTCTCTGTAACCTGACAGGTCGCCACCCGCCTGCTCGATTTTCTCTAGTCTCCCTGCAGTCACTCTCGTGATCGAAACGCCGCCCCTTGCGAATGCATAATGGGTGTGATGGCGTGACTTCCTGAACAAACACACACATGCCTATGTGCTGATTTAAACTGACAGGGACACCGGTGTGCGTGCAAAGTATGGATGTTCCAATTAATGAAATGATCAATGTCGATTAAAATGATTCATGATAGGGATGGATCTCGTAGCTATATATCATTGAACTGTATTTGTGTTCAGTGTTTTTCAAGCCAGACAAGGCCTGTGAAATACCTGCCACCTCTTCATCATGCAGACGAGAGGGAATTTTTATTTCACTGTCACAATGGCACAGATATCAGATATATTTCAACCAATGCTGTTCCCATCACGTTTCTCTCTTCCTGACATCCTACAGAGATCTTACCCGTCTAGGGCCCTCAGCTCCCGGTGGGGTCAACACCTGTTACCATCTGGATCGGTTTAACTCTGTTTTAGTTTTCCTCCCCTACGGGGAAATCTAAGTCATAGCTGGGCAGCCAACAGAGACCCATTCTAATGGCTGAGATGAATGGTAAAGTGAGCGCCAGTATGTCTTTTAAAATAGAATAATCCTTTATTGTGAGATTAGTCAAGTGTCTATAACGTTACCCTTGGTTTCCTGTGTTCCTTTTATCTACGCAAGTTTGCACACAGGGCAATTTGTTTCTGTGGCTTTCAAAAGAGTTTTCGGTTTCCTATGGGCCAGTCAGTCAATGTCACCAATGCTTATTTTGTAAAATGGAAAAATAAATTTCAGGGCTGGGGTAATCAATGAGGTCAGCAGACTCAGCTACTGTCTTGCGGTTGTAGTAGTGAAAGGATGTGGGGCTTGAGGTTTCTCGATTGCGCGCTAACATAAGAACACACTCATCCTTTGACTCGTCACATATTGACACACAACACACACAGACCCACATGCACAAAAACATCCAACAATGTTGATTGCACATGCAAATATCCTTTGACACTTCATGCGTTGATTGCGCACGCGCTCTATTTAAATACTTTAATCCAATTCAGATTTTCCAAAGATGTCTCCCTGAATGTACACTAAGTATGGACACTCACAGGCACAAGAACTCCGCCAAACAGCCAGGATGCCCACAACAGCTGAAACAGCATTATAGACCAACTGCTTTGCCCTGGACAGACACTGCCATAGATAGGCACTATACCAGCTGGCAGCTATATCTGTGACCAGCCTCGTTTTCTACGAGGGGCTGGCGCATAAAGAGCTTTTCCTGGAAAAGCCTTCTCCATGCAGCAATTGAAGCAGCAGCCCGATTTCCAAAATTAACATCTTCCTTTGGCCTCCCTTTACGGCAATAAAATGTGGAAAATGCGGCTTGACAGGCATAATAGAAAACATATTGTAATCAGTGTCGAACCGGGTTCCTCTAACAACTCCACACGCTTGCAGAAGCGTTGTTAAGGGGAACCTCCGTGATTAGCGACCTTGTCAACAAGGTGATAATGCCTAGCGATATATTTATATCAACGTTAAACAAGAAAATAGTTTAAATGTATTATTTCAATTGAAGTCATTGTGTAAAATACAGAATGACTCGTGGCAGGTGAGGTACCAGAGTCAAGACGGTATTTTGTTGGTCGAAGTTGCAACCTTGACTTAACAGTTAATGTGACAATGTCTTCTCCGTTAGCAGCCTCTTATGAGACGGAATTGAAGACTGATCGGTCAGCACAGTGCAGAGCGGAGAGTTTTGCCTGGAGCCTGAGTCCACTCCGGCGCCTCTGTCGCTGCATACGCTTGATATTGACGTGTCGCCTTCGATGTAGGAAGAGACGTTCCGTCGAGCCTCCACATTCACGCGGGACTGCCGCAACTCCATCAAATGCTGTCACGGACTCAGTCCGTGTGTCAGGACGCATCCGTCTGAGCTCCACTGAAGTCGGGTTCATGTAAATTCCCCTCATAAACGGATGCGGAACGTCCTCATTGGCCAACAGATGTGGGGTCTTTGCTGGGGTCACCTCTCTCACGGCCTCTAGTTTGATGACCATAGGCGGAGACCTATGTGAAAAGTCCTCTGTGGAAGAGCGCATGTCCTTGATAACGTGACAACGTCATTAGCGTAGCTCTACGCTTGGCTTTGTAACCACAGAGGGGCACATTGACATGGCCATTGCAGTCACTGATTGATATTTAAATTGAAGTTAATAGCACTCCACGGGTGGCCTGTTTTTACCCTGAAAGGAATTGATTCAGTCATCTACTTCCCACAGATTTATCGGCTAACGGAGCCTCCATTGGAAGCACTGTCCTTATAAGGTTAGTCGTGTCAGAGTACCAAAGACACCTCTAAAATCCCATAACAACCGCTATGTGGATAAATGCTTAAAGTAATCAATTCCATTATTTTTGTCAGAAAAACAGAAAAGGTTGGCGGTGTCCTGTCTTTCTCTGTGTGTTATTGTTGGAAGAAAAAATGTACATGTAGTCAGAGACTAAAAGAGAAATGTAGACAGGCAGGATATTGCCATTTTTTTGGAGTTCTGTGTATAAGGGCAACTTTTCATGAGCCAGGTACTTTTCCATTAATCAGGCATGCTTTGAAGATATCCATGTGAGTATGGGAGGACTGGTGTCTTTATAGTCTCATAAATGACACCATCTGTTCCACTTGCCTTATTAACGGGTGGGGAAGTTAAAACACACTCTACCTCCTCAAGGGGGAGAATTACACGTCTCTCGTCTTTCATTTGTCCAGGTTCCCGATTGACATAGCAATGCAAGACACTGCCTCACTGGTGAGTCCGCAAGCTCGGCTGTGATCTTTGGCTTGAGATACACTCTCCAATCATT
Source organism: Esox masquinongy (assembly GCA_016801175.1). Lineage (NCBI taxonomy): Eukaryota > Metazoa > Chordata > Actinopteri > Esociformes > Esocidae > Esox > Esox masquinongy. The sequence goes on along the minus strand of JACXGI010000764.1, from coordinate 82,155 downwards.
CAGGTGCCTTAAAACGTCTTGGTTGTGGAAGCAGTGCGATAAGGATGGCCCACTTATAACATTTTCCCTTGGGAGTTGCTATTACAAGACAAAGTCCAGAATCAGAATAGCCTGCGCTCAATAGCCTGCGCTCAACTTTAATGTTCCCAGATCACCTGGAGAGTGTAACAGATTCACATGATATTCAGATGTTTCGAATCCCTTCTGAAACAGAGATGGATAACGTTTGCAACTAAGATCAGATCCTTTGCAAGGATCATAGCTTGCTATTGCAAATTTGCCAGGACATTCATTGTTAGAGTATTCATTGTTAGACATTTTCCCACCATGATAAATGGCTCATCACTATATGGAATGAAAATGTTTAATGTAGACAGGGATCTGGCATTAAATATCTGGGAGGAGATCAAGTTTGTTTCTCCTGGAGCAGTTTGGTGTTTAGTCTGGAATTGTTTCTATTCATGTTGTGTGGACACCTTTTATTCCAACTACCTCTAGTACTCTAGTACCTCTAGTACCTCTAGTTTAAAAGCCCGTTTTAACACTGTGACAAGGCATTCATATAGACACATTTGAATCTTCACACTAGAATCCACTTTGTCAGATTTCATTTCCATCACCCCAAATCCACCTGTATGAATACACTGCTTTGCTGTCACACACCATTTATCTTTTAATAAAAGTTCAAAGGCCAAATAATTAACACAAGCTCCATTTCCATTTGACTGGCTCACCCAAGGTCTGTGAAAGGGTGAATAACTCGGGGCTACATGCCCAGTTGGACTTCAAATGGGTCCGCTCAGGTTTTAACATACCACCGTCTATAGTACGAACCGTCTGGATGGTAGGGACTGGTCAGGGAGCAGAAAACAATGAGTAATTGAGGGTAAGTTTCCCCTGGGGGATGGAGGGATAAGAAAGGAAGGTCAGCCAAGCATTTAGCTGTAACCAAATAAGGCTGGCGTCCCAAATGGCACCGTATCCCCTCTGTAGCGTGCTGGATTCGACTTAGGGCTTTGAATGGTCCCGTTGTTAGGGTGAGAAGAGTAAAACGTGCACATCCGTGGGTGCAACTAAGACGGAACCAGACCTCTAGCTGCGTCAAAAGGGGTACACTTGATATGGAAGTAGGGGGCTCAAAAATAAAGCACTATAGGAGCAGGGTACTATTTGGGACAGTCTATAATGTCTCTCTAAAAGGTTCCTACTCCACTTACAAAATAACTCGCTCTCCATCTCCCTCTCTCATTGCCATAAAAGCAGTCCTATGCCTACAGCCTGCCTTGATTCGGTTTGAGCGCTCGCTCGTGAACACAAGTGACTTTGATTCCATTGCGCTCTGCCACTGAGTTATAACCCTCTGGCGAGACATAAGCTGAAAACAATTTACTACACGGAGCGGTGGCAAAGTAACGTGTACATCTCGTACACTAGTCGTCTTATTTCCCTTTGTAGCCATCTCCTGCCATCCTGTATGATTTTCTCATCGCCTGTCCTGACCGTGGCGTACAATTATCGGCGGCAACAGAAGTGATTACCTCAACGTAATAGCGTATTCCTGATTTAAAGCCCTATGGGTGCGAGTGCGAGCCAATGAGTGTAGTTCTGGAGGAGCTGCGTCGGAACAGGAAGGTTTGTGGTAATGTCAATGATGCTAACGTCTCACCGGCGACTGAGGTGTCCAAGTGCAACACGGTCAGGCCGGAGGTGCTGACGTGTAGCTTTCATCAGTGTGTTTGTGTGCGCTTCGACAGCGCCGTACATTTAACCCAAGTACAGAAATCACTTTGTTTGGCGGCCGTGTCCGTAACAAACGTCGCGCAGTATTGAGAGTTTGATTCTACCTATGAGGAGACAAGCGCAGAGGTTTTTCCGTGATCTCAATGCTAAGCATGCTACATGACGCGTAACAACACGCAGGTTGGAACAATCTATTTTTTAAATCATAATATATAATTTAAATCATAATAACAAAAAAAAGCACCCACTTTTTTCTGTTATCATCAAGGAAAAAAAGGCTGTTGCCACAGAAACTCAGTGGTTCTGCTTGCCAAGGATGTGCTGTGCGTGACAAGGGGATGGTGGGGGGGGGGGTTGGTAAGAAGACAATGGCATCGGCCAAGCTTGTTTTGCCTTGTGTTTCTCTTATAGGTCAGTGACTTTGGATAGCAGTGTGAGTGAGCTTACAGGTCTCCAAAGGGAATTAAGGAATACGTTAGAGTAAAGATGGCACGAGAGGCAGGACCTGGGCTGTAGGAAAGGGGAGGGGGGGGGGGTGCAGATTGTATAACAGGGCAGTTGAGTGAGGAAGGGAAAGAGAGAGAATGTGTAAGAATGAAGACAGACTGCATGAGAGAGAAAAACAGAATGACCAGAGAAAGAGAATGATAGTTTAGACAAAGAATAAGGAGCGTGGGATAGGAACAGTTCACCTGAATTAGTTTTTAAACTGTTAACTGTTTGATTTTGTTAGGTGCCTGCAGGGACCACCAAACAGTTTCGTGCCGACCTCTTCTAATGCAGAGCCATCAAAGAAAGTACTACATGTTAAATGTCTCTCGTCCTTCTGATGTTGTAATAACAAGTGATTGTAGAGAGAAACCTTAGGACAAGTAGAATGAGGTAGAACTACCCGAGTGTGATACAAAGTATATTGTAAGCAATCAAGCATGACCTGTCAGGTCCAGTTGTGTCTATCCATAGCTGGTGCTCCAGTTAGCAACACATTTTCCCGCAAGTATTCTCACCAAGATTATGGTTTTGTACGGCATACAAAAGTTTGAATGCATTTCCAAGTACGGCATTAAAATAAAATATTTCATGTTTTTCTCACCCATTTAAACTGTCCGAATGGTTTGGTTACAAAAGCTGTTGATTGAAATAGCAAACGTACCCAGTCTGATCTTGGCGCCTGCCCTCCTACTACAATACGATGTGGTTAGGTATGTTAGGCTTCATGACAAGATTATGGATAAGCGGGAAATAATTTCTATTTGTCAAATGGCAGCTCCTCACCATTCATATTGAAACCCTTGATAGTTACTGTAAAGGAGAACCAAGCTCATCTCTGTCCACTTTCACTAGTGATGGCCAAACGAGACTTCATTAGCGTTATTTTAGCAACACTCAAATTTTCTTTATCATAATAAAAGCCATAATTGAAATTGATAAGGCAATATATTTAACAATCTCGTTTGTAAAAAAGAACAGAGACGAACAATATTGGAAAAGACATTAAACAAAGTGTACAGACTAGAATGCTAACTATATTACCTTATATATTTGATAGCTTTTAATTTGAAAAAGAAATTCTCAGTTAGCGCTGCTAGCATAATATCCTGCTGCTAGAAGAACGGTAATGAAGCCTCGTATGGCCATCACTAACTTTCACCACCTCTTTATTAAGTTCATCATAACTTATTTCATCTGTGGTGTAATAAACTTCATTTTTAACCAACCTAGAACATAGACCAAATTATACATTAGTTTTTAGTTAGTAGTGGCAAGTTAATATTTAAACTAAAATATCTCATGTACAAAAAAAATTCAGACCCTTTGCCATGACACTCCAAATTGAGCTCAGATGCATCCAGTGTCCTTTGCTCTTCTTTGTTTCAAGAACTTGATTCAAATCCATTCTTGGCAAAATGGCTCGACATGATTTAGGATGTCAAGCGCTGGGTCCAGTGAAACAAAGGCATTGTTCATCACCAAGCTCCTAACGTCCCTACCGTGAGACATTGCAGCTTTTTATTTTCAATAAATTGAAACATTTCTAAAAAAGATGTTTTCGCTTTGTCATTATGGCATATTGTGCGTACAAAAAAAGTGAAATTAATTATATAACACAACAAAAAGTGGAGAAAATGACAGGGTCTGAACACTTTTTAAAGGCACCGTGAATGCACTTCTACTGCCATTTCCCGTGTCAGGACTTTTAAAGGCACTAAAAGATACCACCATGTCAAGCGAACAAATTGTCTGTCAGCGTTAATAATATCTTTCTGACACCTCCTGTTTCCATCAAAGCTGTCATATTTCTTTTATATGACATGACTTTATTCTCAAAAACTGGATAGAACTATGGTTACCGGTGCTACAGAATGTTTTAGTCTGTGTATCTGTGTGTGCTTTGGGTTTGTGTGTGGGTTTGAATGAATGAGTCTTTGAGAGTGTGTGCATGTGTGTGTGTGTGTGTGTGTGTGTGAAAACAAAGGATTTCAACTCAGCTTGTTACATGGACTTCACACTGACTTTGTATTGGGAAAGTAAGGATTATCTATCGTATTATAAAGGGATGATGTGTAGCAATGTCGCCTACATGGCGAGACCAATTGAAGACGGGACATGATGAAATGTTTTCATGGATACAATCTGTCATACAACATCAACAGACCTCATTGTGATTTTCCCCAACTCGTCCCATTAAAACGTCTAAGCCCGTGGACGAAACCTTATGACTGGAAAAGCCATTTAATTTTTCATATAACGTATCGAGGGAGGTGCACAATGAATTAGAGTGCAACATTGGTTATTCAGCACATGTTCCACAATCAGATCAAAATCTGACTTGTCACTATCACAGATTCGTTGACGGGACACAGCCGCTTCCAACTGAAGTTGCAAGGAGAACATTTATGCCATGCTTATATTTTAAAATGTTGGTTTTGAGCTAGCTATTAGTAGTTTTGAATAGCTAGTTTTGAGCTAGCCTATTCGTAACTACATTGAATGAACATATTTTTTTAGTTGGTCCTTTTTTATGGGTGGGATGTACAGTGCATTTGTTAGGTATTCATACCATAAAGGCCTGATTGGTGGAGTGCTGCAGAGATGGTTATCCTTCTAGAAGGTTCTCCCATCTTAACACAGGAACGTTGGAGGACTGTTAGAATGGCAATTAGGTTCTTGGTCACATTCCTGATCAAGGCCTTTCTTCCCCAATTGCACAGTTTTGGCTGTCAAATCAAGAAAGAGTTGTTGTGGTTCTAAACTGCTTTCATTTCATAATAATGGAGGCCACTGTGTTCTTGGGGACCTTCAATGCTGCAGTTATGTTTTGGTACTGTTTCCCGATCTGTGCCTCAACACAATCCTGTTTTCGAGCTCTACAGACAATTCCTTCAACCTCATGGCTTTGTTTTTTCTTGGACATATATTGTGTGCCTTTGCAAATCATGTCCAATCAATTGAATTTATCACGGGTGGACTTCAATCAAGTTGTAGAAACATCTCAAGGATGATCAATAAAAACAGGATGCACCTGATGTAAATTTTGAGTGTCACATGTTGTAGTGTAATGAGAAATGTCTATTGAGGAAGAGTGGAAGTGTATTAGACAAAAAGGAGTGTCTGGCCCCACCAAGTCTTCAACACACCCTTGGTGATGTTAATCAGGGGTCCTGCATTACATTTGCTTCTCTGAAGATCTGGAACACCAGGTGTGGGCCATCAGCCCCACCCTCCTGAAGAGGTGTGAAACTCCTGATTAATCTGGAATGTAACTAAATGCATGGTATTGGGGACATTTATCTGTAGTGTTTGGATTTCCCCTGTTCCCCATAAAGGGCTGAATAGTCTGATATGCTTTATTGTACTGTACGGGTTAGGGATCAAACTTTACAAGAACATTGTAGAAATGTTTGTCCTTGTTGCATGACTGACCACAACTGGCGGCAACGCCCCGTCCATTTGATGATTTTGCATTGATTAAGTGGGACAGTTTCTGTCCTTTGTGTTCAGTGTGTTCGCCAAGGTAAAGTAATGCTAATGACTACTTGGGGGAATGTTTTAGATATGTTTGAGTTTAGGATAAATAACCATGTCTCTAAGAAGTTCTTTGAGTTTGTCATTGGTAAAGCGAGCTCCCAACACATAGTATGGTTGTCATATTTAGGAGTTTGTCATCATTAAAGAGAGCGCCTGACACGTGTTGTAGTATGCTATTTACCCAATAACTTGTAACTATGTTTTGTATTGTGTCTGTATTACTGGATTGGAATATATATTACAATTACTCGATCATCTTCACACTCAAGTTCGTAGGGCTCCTGATAATTACACACATATATAAGTCAAAGTGTGTCCTGAGTCCTGGATTTCGAAGCAGTCTGGGTAGGCCCAGGAACACGTGCCATTTTATTGTATGGTTCGTGTTAAACGACCTACACATTATGGGCGATCATGATAACTGATATAAGCACACACATGCGTAAGTGGAAGTGACCGGACTTGTCATCCCTGAGTTCAGGGTCTCTGGGTAGGCTCAGGAACACATGCCATTGTGGGCATCCCTGAGTTCTGGGTCTCTGGGTAGGCCCAGGAACACATGCCATTGTGGGCATCCCTGAGTTCTGGGTCTCTGGGTAGGCCCAGGAACACATGCCATTGTGGGCATTCCTGAGTTCTGGGTCTATGGGTGGGCCCAGGAACACGTCATTTTACTGTTAGGACCGTGACGAAAGGAATAGCTAACCTTTACTAAGGATTTCCTACATATGGTCATTTACGATAAAATGCATTTACAAACAATATGGAGTCAGATTATATTTATTTAAATATAATCTGACTCCATATTGTGGAGGACCAAGATGACTGCACTCTGTTCCTAACCAAGGCTGATGTGAGGAGAGTTTAAAAAAAATGAACACTCAGAAGTCACCAGGGCCAGATGGGATTCCAGGCCTTGGACCCCTTTCAATTTGCATACCGCCCCAATAGATCTACGGACGATGACATCGCCCTGACGACACAGACCGCCCTCTCCCACCTGGAAAAAGGCAACATAGATGTGAAGATTCTGTTCGTGGACTACAGCTCTACATTCAACACTATTGTGCCTGCTAAGCTTCTTACTAAGCTCAAGACCCTGAGACTTAACACCTCCCTTTGCAATTGGATCCTGCACTGCCTGACAAGCAGATCCCAGGTGGTGACAATGGGTGACCTCACCTCCTCTGCACTGACCCTGAGCACCGGAGCCCCCCAGGGCTGCGTATTCAGTCCCCTCCTGTACCCCCTGTTCATGCATGACTGTGTGGCCACTCACAGCTCCGACACCATCCTTAAATTTGCGGACGACACAACCATTCTGGGTTTCATCTCCAACAATGATGAGACCGCATACAGAGAGGATGTAAAGAACCTGGCTACATGGCACCAGGACAACAATCTCTTTCAACGTCTGCAAGACTAAGTAGATGGTCGTGGACTTCAGGAAGTGGCGGGGGGGGGGGTCATGCCCCCATAAACATCGATGGTGCTGAAGTGGAGAGAGTCTCCGAATTCAAGTTTCTTGGTGTATTCATTAAAGATGACCTAACTTGGTCCAGGCAAGCGAATTTGGCAGTGTGAAAACTTCCCAAAAACGATAATATTTCCTGAGGAGACTCAAGAAGTTTGGCATGTCTGTAAGAATTATCACCAACTTCGACAGGTGCACCATTGAAAGCATCCTCTCAGGCTGCATTACTGCCTGGTACGGCAGCTGCTCCACTGCGGACTGCAAGTCTTTCCAGAGGGTGGTAAAGTCTGCAGAGCGCATCATCAGCTGCCATCTCCCATCCATGTAAGGCACTGACCATACACGATGCCTGAGGAAAGCACGGAACATCATCAAAGACTACAGCAACCCAAGCTATGGTCTGTTCACACTGCTGCCATCTGGTAGACGCTACTGGAGCATCTCCAGACTCACAAACAGTATTTTTGCTCAGGCCGTAAGGCTCCTCAATGAGCAACACTGATCCATGATCATACTGATCACACATGAACACTCCAGATGCTCTAATGTCTTTTCAGGTACATTCAATGTACATTAGAATATTCCTTTGAATGCACCATTTTTAAGCATATTACACTCAAATGTATCTATAATATTCAATACTTTCCCCATATTGCCCATCCTACTCTTTCTAAAATTGCTGCTAGTTTACATTGTTATGTATATTACTGCCATACTTGTCATATCTATAATATTCAATACTACTACCCATTTTGCTGCAAGTTTACAGTACACTTTTTAAATTGCTGCAAGTGAACAGTGTTATGTATATTATTGCTTAATTTTCTTTTCCTTTATATACTATTCTTAATTCTTACTATGTAGATATTGGGTGCCTTGTCAGAAGAGTTTCATTGTGCAGGATGACGCTGTGTTATTCGGTAAATATGACAAATAAACTTTGAAACTTATCACTTAGCTGTCCCCTGTTAACCTTCTAAGTGGTAAACGTTTTGAACCACTCTCACTCACCCAATGTCATATTTCCATTTAAATGTTTTTTGTACATCTCTAAGAATAATAATTTAAAAAAAACTGTTTTTGCTAGGTCATTGGGGTCTGAATAATTTCCAATTGCATTGTATAAATATCCAGGGAGCTGCAGGGAGGTGGTTCATATTAAGGAGCTGTATGCGGCTGAAGAGCAGTGGGTTGCCCACACCTCATCTAAACCGACCAGCCCCCAAAAAACAAATATTCACCAGCTATGTCAAATGACTTCTTCTATGGGGTTTTGAATGTTTCTGTGAAGCTAAAAAGGACCCGACAAGGATAGAGTCTTTTAGCAGTGAATGTACTAGGAGATAATGCAAGAGACAATTGTTGATTTCTTGGATAGTTTCTCAGAATGGCCAGAAATAGTCTTCGTGTCAATAGGGAAAGTGGATTGAGTACAATGTGTCGAAGTACGGAAGTTTTCCCAGAACTCTGGAATATGCATGGGCTGCACTTAACTTTAAACAGATATTTTTCTCTGTCCCACATCCACAGCCACTCTCATGGATGGATCAATCCAATTTTCAATCCAATATTTCAATTATATGTAAGGGGGAAGAGCTTTGACCTTTCCCTGCAGTGTATAGACTGAGTGAAATGTTCAGAAAAAGATGAGTCACCAAAACTGTAATTTTCCAAGCTTTTGAGGCACAAACTGGTTGGTTACAGCAGAGCGGAAAACGCCAGGAGAACACGCTGGTCTCCGTATATGGCTGTGACACAAAAACAACAGACAACCTAAGCTCAGTATTTTTGCTGGAATGTTTTTAAAAAGTATTGGAAGCCCAATACTGTCCTAAAAATATCACTACGATATTAAGAAAAATATGAAAATAATGTGCAAATGGTGGTAGCGTCATGTTATTTGGATGTTTTTCATTATCAGGAATTGGGTCAGGATAGATGGGAAAATCATTAGAGCAATGGCTGGAGCAATTTACAAAAAAGTATTGAGTATGTGTGTAGATAAGTGAATCAAAAATGATTTGCCTCACAGGTCCTCAACTGGCAGCTTCATTAAATAGTACCCACAAAACACCAGTTTCAATGTCAGCAATAAAGAGGCGACTCTGGGATGCTGGCAGTTTCAAAGAAAAAGCAATAACTCAGACTGGCCGATATAAATTAAAGATTAAGATGGGCAAAAGAACACAGACACCGGACAAAGGAAGAACTCTGCCTAGGAGGCCAGCAACACGGAGTCGCTTTTTCACTGTTGACATTGAGACAGATGTTTTGCGAGGGAATGAAGCTGTCAGTTGAGCTGTGAGGCATCTGTTTCTCAAACTTGACACTAATGTATTTGTCCGCTTGCTCAGTTGTGCACAGGGGCCTCCTACTCCTCTTTTTATTCCGGTTAGAGCCAGTTTGCGCTGTTCTGTGAAGGGAGTAGTACACAACATTTTACAGGATCTTTAGTTTCTTGGCAATTTCTCGCAATGGAATAGCCTTCATTTCTCAGAACAAGAATAGACTGACGAGTTTTAGAAGAAAGTTCTTTGTTTCTAGCCATTTTGAGCCTGTAATCTAACCCACAAACGCTAATGCTGAAGATGCTAAATAAGGCCAGTTTTATTGCTTCTTTAATAAATAAGCACAACAGATTTCAGCTGTGCTAACAGAATCGCAAAAGGTTTTTCTAATGATCGTTTAGTCTTTTAAAATTATAAACTTGGATTAGCAATCACAATGTGCCATTGGAACACAAGAGTGATGGTTGCTGATAATGGGCCTCTGTACGCCTATGTAGATATTCCATTGAAAATCAGCTGTTTAATGCTACAATAGTCTTTTACAACATTAACAATGACAATATTGTTTTTCTGATCAATCTGATGTTATTTTAATGGACAAAAACAAGGACATTTGTAAGTGATCCCAAACTTTTGAAGGGTGGTGTACATTTGAATGGCCAGATCAGGATTTGCCCTCCCATAGGGCAAGAGCCCAGAAGTTGGATGTAGGATGGCCAAGAGCCCAGAAGTTGGATGTAGGATGGCCAAGAGCCCAGAAGTTGGATGTAAGATGGCCAAGAGCCCAGAAGTTGGATGTAGGATGGCCAAGAGCCCAGAAGTTGTAGAACGAAGAGCCCTGGTATTGGGATATTGGATTCAGACATAACATTGTACATTAATTAAATAAGCTTAAATATTGACATTTTAATCTTAATCATTCAGTTCTTAAAATATGAGTGAGATAAGCATGCTATTTCAGTCATTGGCAAAGAAGTAAAGAAATACATTATATAATATATGCACATTCTTTTAAGGATTCAAAAACCTTCTCCACACGAAATGCAGAACAGTTTGACATTTATGCTTTAACAACCTTGTTATAAAGCAGTCTAATTTTCGCTGTGAAATGCAGTGTTATTGTTTTGTATTTTTCTCCATGTCAAAGTGTGTAAGGCTGAGGAGGCAAATAAGGAAAGGATGGAGACAGCCGTTTCAAGGTCCTGTACAGAGACCATGACAGGTGCAGTAATGCAACCGAACACAATAGAGCTATCAGTAGGAGGATTAAGCTATGAACTATACATGGCAGGTGTTGACTATTGCCAATTGTAGAGAATACTTCTATATGTAATGTACAGTGAGGGGAAAAAAGTATTTGATCCCCTGCTGATTTTGTACGTTTGCCCACAGACAAAGAAATTATCAGTCTATAATTTTAATGGTAGATTTATTTGAACAGTGAGAGACAGAATAACAACAGAAAAATCCAGAAAAACGCATGTCAAAAATGTTATAAATTGATTTGCATTTTAATGAGTGAAATTAGTATTCGACCCCTCTGCAAAACATGACTTAGTACTTGGTGGCAAAACCCTTGTTGGCAATCACAGAGGTCAGACGTTTCTTGTAGTTGGCCACCAGGTTTGCACACATCTCAGGAGAGATTTTGTCCCACTCCTCTTTGCAGATCTTCTCCAAGTCATTAAGGTTTCGAGGCTGATGTTTGGCAACTCGAACCTTCAGCTCCCTCCACAGATTTTCTATGGGATTAATGTCTGGAGACTGGCTAGGCCACTCCAGGACCTTAATGTGCTTCTTCTTGAGCCACTCCTTTGTTGCCTTGGCCGTGTGTTTTGGGTCATTGTCATGCTGGAATACCCATCCACGATCCATTTTCAATGCCCTGGCTGAGGGAAGGAGGTTCTCACCCAAGATTTGACGGTACATGGCTCCGTCCATTATCCCTTTGATGTGGTGAAGTTGTCCTGTCCCCTTAGCAGAAAAAGAAAAACACCCCTAAAGCATAATGTTTCCACCTCCATGTTTGACGGTGGGGATGGTGTTCTTGGGGTCATAGGCAGCAGTCCTCCTCCTCCAAACACGGCGAGTTGAGTTGATGCCAAAGAGCTCAATTTTGGTCTCATCTGACCACAACACTTTCACCCAGTTCTCCTCTGAATCATTCAGATGTTCATTGGCAAACTTCTGACAGGCCTGTACATGTGCTTTCTTGAGCAGGGGGACCTTGCGGGCGCTGCAGGATTTCAGTCCTTCATGGCGTAATGTGTTACCAATTGTTTTCTTGGTGACTATGGTCCCAGCTGCCTTGAGATCATTGACAAGATCCTCTCGTGTAGTTCTGGGCTGATTCCTCACCATTCTCATGATCATTGCAACTCCACGAGGTGAGATCTTGCATGGAGCCCCAGACCGAGGGAGATTTGCAGTTCTTTTGTGTTTCTTCCATTTGCTAATAATCGCACCAACTGTTGTCACCTTCTCACCAAGCTGCTTGGCGATGGTCTTGTAGCCCATTCCAGCCTTGTGTAGGTTTACAATCTTGTCCCTGACATCCTTGGACAGCTCTTTGGTCTTGGCCATGGTGGAAAGTTTGGAATCTGATTGATTGATTCTGTGGACAGGTGTCTTTTATACAGGTAACAAGTTGAGATTAGGAGCACTCCCTTTAAGAGTGTGCTCCTAATCTCAGCTCGTTACCTGTATAAAAGACACCTGGGAGCCAGAAATCTTTCTGATTGAGAGGGGATCAAATACTTATTTCACTCATTAAAATGCAAATCAATTTATAACATTTTTGACATGCGTTTTTCTGGATTTATTAAAATTATAGACTGATCATTTCTTTGTCAGTGGGCAAACGTACAAAATCAGCAGGGGATCAAATAATTTTTTCCCTCACTGTAAATCCTAAGAAATGTATTTTAGGTTTTGTATTTGTGATGACATTTCTTTTAGTCTTATGATTAGAGTCTAATTTATTTAAATGTTTGGTCTTTTATGCCTGCTTCTTGTTGTTAATCTTGAGTAAATTATCTCACAATCTTCACATAAACTCATTGGGATGGTTTCATGGACACAGATTACGCCTATTTCTGGACAAAAGAAACTCAAGCTCATGGAAAACCTTTGTGAGTTTTTGTGTTTCTTTTTCTTCAAAAAAGATTTTTGTTATGTTGACTGCTTTGGCAATCAAACAGGACAATTGTGGGCTTAGGGTTAGGGCTTCTGAATGGGTATGTTCTTTTTCAAATAAAGCAATTTGAAGAGCGATGGGAGGTACTGTATTTGGGACAAGCATGTGAGACACACAAAATTAACCTGGTCCCTGGGTCCAGACAAATCAATGGCCCTCCCTTACATTTAGTTTTTTAGATACTTACCTAGACCACTATACAGGAGAAACTGTGGTCAAATTCCTTGCTTAAAAGTTTACCACAAGAGATTTTAAGCTCTGGGAATTGAACCAGCAACACCTTGAGTACTGGCCCAGCATACTTGCCCAGTGGGTTATCTGGGGCAACGCAATAGCAGCAGACAAATATTGTTCTGTATGCAACAAAAATGGTATTGAATAATTTGTCAGAAACTGGATTTTCACTGGATTTCTTCTACCCATGGTTAAACATGTATGGTACCATTGTGGTGATTGACAATCAAACTGACTGTAACACATAGACCTCACCTTTCCTGTGTTATCTTTGGTTCAGTAGAAATGATGGGAAATTGCTTACTTTGTCTGGTTATGTTTGAATAAGAAAATGGCCGCTACGGCTTGCCAGAGACTATTGTTGATATTGTTTATATTTTGCATGGCATCATTCTAATACTTGACCATCTACTTGACCATTGGGGTGTACATCACATTGTGCCAACATGTTTAGTCAGCAGATATAACAAAAAAACACATTGTCCAGTTGTGGGAAATGGCCACCATAGATGGTAGTGAGGCACCTTTGCTTTAGCTCCTTATCTAGAATAACCGAGGGCCTGAATTTTTGTAATTTACCAATTTTAATGCTTCTAAAAGTGAAAATAATTGGATTAGGTTAGAACAAGAGTCTTTTAGAGTTTGCATTGGGGTTTTTGTGTGTGTGTAAATGAGTGAAACTGAGAAAATTAGACCGGTTTTGGTAAATGTTTGGAAGTGCATGCAGTAGCTTATTTAGTAAAGGAGGAAGAAGATTGTAAGAGAGCTGTGAAGCCATTCAACCTATTTTATTTTCAATGAGATTCTGATGTTACATCAGAAAAAAAAACCTTGGCACTGTAAGTCATCATGGAGCGGAGTTTTCAGCAAAAACGTGTGTATCAAGGTGTGTGCTGCATTTCTGAAAATCACCTTGAGCACTGGTACAATGGCACAATGGTAGTATGCTGCCAAAGGGTGACATTCAAAATGCAGCCACATAAGTAATTGAACTAGAAAACACTGACAGTTGCTGACATCACAGAATAAAACAGCACACTTGCTCTGGGAATACACCTCAGTGACTGATCGTGTGTAAGGGGAAGTGGCTGTATGCTTGGCTCCGATCCAAATCCACTGAAATCCTTCTGTCTCCGGTTTCATTCTGGCAGAGTCGCCGTTATCATCACATAGATCCCTTTGACCGAACCCGGATATCGTTTAGCGACAGCTTGAGAACCTCAGCTGTTCTCACACATATTTTTACATTTTTACCTCTCAGCCCAGAAAGTAAAGTCTTGCCGGAGTGCCACGTTTTGTAAAACACATTACTTACGTTACTCACACCGAGGTAATGCCAATTCAGCTATTCTGTGTTTAATATGCTTCACTCTGTGCTGCCTGGGTTTTTCTTTCTTTATGTTTTTTAACCTTAGGAGGACATGAGCCCTCTGAGCACGCCTCAGGACTTCCTGGCCGAAATCACTCATTTCTGTCCCTGTCTAATATCCTCCTGGTTGTGTTGCAGATGCAGTGGCTGCCTGATGATTCTTGCTGCCAATGCCACACCCCACCTGGCCGTCCATGTCCTCGTCCACCTGGTCTTGCAGCACATTGGGATTCTATTTAAAGCCTCTGGACTCATGCATTTATTCACCTGCTTGTCTATTGAACCTGCCAAAACATTGACGTGGCCCAGAAGGTCAAGTACTCTTATGATCTTAAACGGGCACAGCCAGAAGAGGACTGGTTCCTCTCCAGGTTTTCTTCCTTCGATCCTGCTGGGGAGTTTGTCCTTGCCACAGTCCATCCACTCTGTTGTTGCTTGCTCTTTGGGGTTTCAGGCTGGGTATCTGTAAATGCACTTTGTGACAGCTGCTGATGTAAAAGGGGCTTTATCAAATTAATTTGATTGATTCATTATTCCTTGTAAGAACCATCTAACTACTACATTATATGTTGGATCACACCCTTAGATGTTTTAACTTCAAAGCAATGAAAGACAGGCAGTCTTACATTTAAAGGCTTTTCCTCAGGCTTTAAAGGGCTTTAGAGCAAATAATCCCAACGACATTTGAAACATTTCTGTGTCTCTACTGGTCTTTAACTTATTTAGGAGGGTTTTTATTAAAGACCCTTTGTTTTTTTTTTTGCTTTATAGGATCGAAAGGGCTTCGATAATGTCCCTTAATAAAAAAAAAATATATTCCTGTTTTAAATTACTTTCATAAAGCCTTTACCATGCTTTTATCAAAAGCACTATATTAACGTGTTACAAAGCATATATAACAATATGTAATACTTTTTAAAGGGTTCATATATATGCCTTAACAGTCTGACATACCACTATCCAATGTGACATACTGTAACCCACTATGAGAAATATGACATAAACCTGCACTTTATAAAAGGTGTAGGTTGTGCTTAAAGAGAACCACTCTAGAGTGATGTCATGTTAGTCACATGCAACAACAAACGCCTATTTTGATGGAAGCTCCCAGCAGATGGAAAACTGAAGGTGGCTTTCGTCAAGAACCCGGTTTATTGTTTCTCAGCACGTGAAAACACACCCAGCACATCACGACGAGCTGGCCCGTGTGGTGTTAGACGCGTGCTCGGATCTTTGAAACATTCACCCGCTTCCCCGGTGGAATAGCACATTAATGTCAGCAACGGGCTGTAATCGAGCCATGGTCTTTGGCATTTTGTAGGTCCATCAATCAATCTAGATACCTTTAGCACCCTGTGTGTCATGGAAGAACTATCATAAATCAATCCTGGCAACTATTCTTTGACAGTTTCTTTTTTTTTTCCTGTCATGCTTTCGGTTGACTCACCTTCGGTCATCTATTACACACATATCTCGTGTTATTTGATTCTGTATTTACTATAAAGTGTAGTATCAACATTAATGTTCAAATCAAATTGTTTTGTTATTCTGATTGCAAGATACAGCAATGTGATTACACTGAACGTTGCTCAGGGCTTTGGATAATCTTACTTTCAGCTCACAGGCAGAGATATTTTCCTCTTGTTGGAACTACTGCGTGCGAGTTTCAACATCTTTAACATATCATTGACATTCTAACAAAAACGTCAGATTTTGTTAACCTAAATACATTTGAAAATAAGCACTGGGCTCTTTTTATTGAGTAGTGCAGGTTTCTTCTTGCAATTAACGTTCTACAGTCATGGTGTTCCGAAGTGTTTCCGCCGGTCTTGATCAAATGACCTGAATTTAACCTAAAAATAAAAAGCTTGGTATGTGCTTAGTACTCTGTTGATATCACAGAGATTGACTATGCCTGTTTTTGGGTGAAATCTTGTGAGACGAGAAAGGTCATGGGAAAAGGAGTTTGTCTGACAGCTATAGACAAAAGTATAATACTTAAACTGGGTGATTTGATTTGTGAATGTCATGGTATGTGAGACTATACACCACAGGGGTGACATTACATTGTTTAAATTGCGTTGGTAACCGGTTTATAGAAACGCTAAGGTACTTTGGGTTTGTGTTATATTGCTAATGTGCCACGACTAAGTGGTGTATCTACACACTCCACGATGCCTTATGTTTAAGAACAGCACTTTGCATTGGTATATTGGCCATAGACCTAATCTCCCTTTACTCCAACTGCTTAACCAAAAATAACAGTAATGGCTATTAGGTTATTATTATTATTAATGACATGAACTGAATTAAATATAAAGCAACACTTAATGGTTGGTCCTAAAAATGGCAATAGGCTTCTCTGTACTGTACTGTAGGTTATTGTAAGAAAAACATTTCTGGCTTCTCGCTCAACTTATTCAGGAACTTAAACATTACAAATCTTACAAGGGTGAAAGCACCAACAACCTTCAAATGGACGATAGAGACTAAAATTTTGAGTGGAAGCTTTTTCCTTAACAGTCCACTGTTTATAATGATGTCCATGTCAAAAGCAGGGCTCTCTAATGGAAATATGGTGTCATTTGGGATGAACACAGGATATATTGTATGATTGGACGCAGGCCAGCTGACAGTCTTGCCTGGGCCCGGGACGAGATAATCTTAGATGGGCCCTTTAATGTCAACCCAATGTCAGTTCTGGTCCCCCCCCCACCCTGGGCCCGGGACAACAGACCCGTTTGTCCCCCCCTATCGGCGGGCCTGATTGGACGTGATTCACTAACTAAGGAATGTGTAAGAAGAAATATTCTAATCAAGGCTGAGACTGAACAGTTCACGGCCAATAGTAATCAGTTATAGGAGAGATAAAATGGTATTGCTGTTCACTGTTCCTTTATTTCATCAGTTGCTCAGCTGTGATGGCCATTTCTTTTGGGTTGTGTACGTTCATTTACTCACCCAACACTATCTTTGTTTGTGCAAAGGTGTCGATGATATGAAATTAGACATGTAACGAACCTCCAAACTAAGTTATGTTTAGCGAGCCTTGCTTCACAGACGTATCGGGGTGTTTTTATGCCTGGTGTGACCTGTTGCATTGATCACCATTAGTTAAACTGTGGCTCAGGTCACACGCATGTTACAGTGACATGACAATATTTGTCTAGTTTACCCATAAGCTATCACTGCTGAGCTCCAGCCGTCCCCCTGGCTTCAAACCGTGCTGTTATCTCCCGTTCTGATGATGATCGTACATGCTCGCGGAAAGTCCCACAAGCTGCCCTTGACACAGCGACCGGCCCCGTCATCCTGTGGCGCCGACTTGTGTTTGTGCTTGCATGCCAGTTTCTTAAGCAGCACTGGGATGACGGCTTTAGCCCCGAAACGGCTCGGGGACACAGACGACAGTAATTGCCCCAGTCATCCGCATCTATGTGAGCCGAGACAGAGAGTTCGAAGGGGAGAGAGAGAGACAGAGCGAGAGAGTACTGATTGAGTCACGTGATAAAACATGGCCGCCAGTGGTTACACACGGCCTCGCGCAACAGGCTGACATTTTCTCATGCGTGTCTAGACGGTTGTATGACTGTTGATGCAAGTGATTTTGACAGAGGAATAACAGATGTGAATAGAATGTTATTTGGAGCTGGGTGGCAATAACATTTGAAAGTAAATAAAGTTAATTGAGCGTTATTGATGATTTACTCCAAGCGAAAGTATCCTACAGCACTCTTGTACATTTATTTTCAGAAACACATGAAATACCAGGGGCCCAATTGACCTGATCTGTCATTTAACATCCTCTGACATAAAATATGCTACAGTTTGCTACAGTATATTACACTACTAAACCTGTGCTAGAAGTACATCAAAAACTTCTGTGCTAGAAGTACATCAGCTGGAAGGTCCTGTCTGGAGAGGATTACAATTTGCCACCATTAATGAGTGGAGGATAGCATTCCTCTGTGGTTAGCCAAGATGTTTTTCTTGTTCCACACACTGCCTTCTGATGGCATCTCCTATTAGACGAGAATGCGTCAAAGTGCATTGAAGTTGTGTTCCCTAGAGCATAATTTTCCGTTTTGTTTTTCAGAAAGGTGAACTGACTAGCTGTGATGAAACACAAACGTAGGTTGAATTTAGTACTCTAAATTCAACCTACGTTTAGTACACTAGTTAACATGTTTTTAAAACAATTGCCTTACCGGCCTTACATTGGCTATAACAGTGGATGCTGTATAGCCAACCCAGTACCTTCTACCGGACAATATAGCAAATATCACAACAGAGGTTGTGCTGTTGTTTTTATTCCTGGCTTGGCTTCCCCAGTGATCTAATCCACACACCACAGATTTTCTCTACTCTAAATTCTCTGTCTGTAAATGTTATTTTTCAATTTACAGCGAGTGCTCCAGCTTTTAGGGAAAAAAGAAAGACCAGCCTCGCTAATGACAGGGTTTCTCATGAACATGTCACAATGACTCGCCTAATTATTATTTTCCCATGAGAACATACCTCCCACTTCGGCCTCCCAAAGAAGAGTGCCCTATCTTATCATAATCTCCATACTTCTAGGAATGCCCTCTGACTTTTACTTCCTCTTATTATTATTTTCACGGTCTTTGAAGATTAACCAAATTGAAGAGACAGTTTGAGATTTCCAAGTAGACAGGCAGTTGCCTGGGTTACATCTACATTGTTCCTTCCTCGCTTCCTTCCATTTTTTTCCATTTCTTGATCACTGATTTGTCAGGGTCAGGAAATCAAGGCAAAAATAGAAGGAAAGGCCCAGTTCTGATTAAGAAAAGGACGTGAGGAAAGATCAATGAATTATATTGGAATTACTGGCACACCACCCTGGTCTCTTGCATTCGATGACTCTCACTCACGTGATGTGATGAGACAGAGTCTGTGTTGGAGTTGGGTGTCTGTTGTTCACTGCCAATAATACTTTAGGAGATCAAGATGATGGCCTGCGACCAAGCCCAGCAGTTTCTGGCCACATACTGTATTCTTGGTGTACAGCTGTTCTGATTTAAAAAAATAAACGATTAGAAGGCAGGACCCATGCACAAATAGAACTGAGGACAATTATTAAAAGAACTAGAATGATAACAACTGAAACACTGAACATCAGGACAAGACAGAACAACCGTTACATATGAAATGAGTCAAACAAAGACACAATAGTAAAAGAGGAACTTAAATATGGACAGGGATCAGGGAAGCAGGTGAAGGCAATAAACAACAAAATAAGTGTCCGTGATCCAAGCGGGGGAAAGAGAGCGCTGGATCTCACTGGCACGGCAGGATGGTGTGCTTCACGGTTGGGATGGTGTTCTTCTTGCAAGCCTCCCCGTTTTTCCTCCAAACGTAATGACGGTCATTATGGCCAAACATTTTTTTGTTTCATCAGACCAGAGGACATTTCTATAAGAAGTACGATCTCTGTCCCCATGTGCAGTTGCAAACCCTAGTCTGTCTTTTTATTGCAGTTTTGGAGTAGTGGCTTCTTCCTTGCTGAGCGGCCTTTCAGGTTATGTCGATATACAGTAGGACCCTTTCCTGTGGATGTAGAAACTTTTGTACCCGCTTCCTCCAGGATCTTCACAAGGTCCTTTGCTGTTTTTCTGGGGTTGATTTCCACTTTTCACACCAAAGTACATTCATCTCTAGAGACAGAACGCATCTCCTCCCTGAGCGGTATGACGGCTGTGTGGTCCCATGGTGTACTATTAGTACCTGCATACTATTGTTTGTACAGATGAGCGTGGTACCTTCAGTTGTTTGGAAATTGCTCCCAAGGATGAAGCAGACTTGTAGAGGTCTACAATTGTTTTTCTGAGGTTTGCTGATTTCTTTTGATTTCCCCATGATGTCAAGCAAAGAGGCAATGAATTTGAAGGTAGGCCTTGAAATATATCCACAGGTATATCTTCAGTTGACTCAAATTATGTCAATTAGCTTATCAGAAGCTTCTAAAGCCATTACATAATTTTCTGGAATTTTCCAAGCTGTTTAACAGCACAGTCAACTTAGTGTATGTAAAGTTCTGACCCACATTGTGATATAATGAATTACAAGGGAAAGAATCTGTCTGTAAACAATTATTGGAAAAAGTATGCGTCATCCACAAAGACATGTCAAAACTATAGTTTGTTAACATGAAATCTGTGGAGTTGTTGAAAAAGAGTTTTAATGACTTGAACCCAAGTCTATGTAAACGTCCGACGTCAACTGTATATTTCCCATACAGTGAAGACCCACAGTCTCAATTTCACAAAATACTGTCAAATAAAAACTTCAGAAGCAATATGAGAAACTGCATGACGGGATTAGTGTTTTAAGGATGTGCCAGAGATGTGTTCAAAATTTTGTAAATGCAGTAAATGTAGCGGTAAATGTAAAATTAATGCTTGGGGAAAACATTGGGAATCTGCTCATAGACCCCCCCAGCAAAATTAGCTTCCATCTACTGTGTACTATTTGTATACTATGTTTAGTTAAATTAGAGTGTGTTGGCTGTATGGACGTTAATAAGCCCAAAATATGTTCATGTCACTGTCACAAATCCATTGCATTACGCTACAACCACGACTTCTGCATGCTAGCTATACTGTAGCCGTTAGCGGTCAGATCTTCTCAACTTGAAAAGGACCATTTCTAAATGTTAGAGCGAAAAACAGACAAAAGAATCAACATTGTTACTAAATTGTGGGCCTATTATAAATATAAATAGGATTTAACGAATATTCACTTCTTCAGATCAGAGTTTTGGACTGCATGCCAATTATAACAACCTTCTTCTCCCCCATGGTCTGCATTATACAGACCCATTTAAATTATACATTACTAACAGGGTGATTTGAATCCTGAATGCTGTTTAGTCTTTGTATACAAGACCGTATACCACAGCTAAGTGTTGTGTTCAGACACTAGACCGATTTGTCATGACTATGAACAGCTTGTAGACCTGCCATAGTATATTGGACATTTATCACAACCCTTTGTGCCTTTTTGCTTCAAAAACTGTTTCTCTGTTCATGAGGCATGTACACATGTTATTATCCAAGAACGAAATAAATGACAATAAATGCAAATGAGCATTAAACAGATTCCAAGTTCCCAGAGGTAGTGGAAGGTAAGTGGAGAGAATCCATTTCGGGTTGAAGTTTCCCACAAGTATAGATGTAGGATCAACATACTGTCAATCCCAACCTTATCCATGAGTAAGGAAAATGCCGAAAACAACCCGAGGTCAGTGTCTCGGATCAACCTACTGCTGGAGAAGCTAGTGTGATAGGGTATGACACCAATAGTCATTCCTCACCTCTTAGGGATGCTAGTGCGGAATTAATAAATGCACTCAAGGGGTTGTGACATAGATCACATCTCCAGCGATGACCCTTCCCTTAGCAGTCACAAGTCCTGAGCTTCCCTCCCTTACCTCCATCTATTAAAATGGAGCCCTACCAAGTGGTGACGGGGTCAAGGACATCAGGGTCTTTCATTCAGCAGCGCCACCCTCTTGACTCCCTTTCTAACGTTCTCTCTCTCACTCTCTCTAACAATGGCGGCGACAAGATGGTCTCTGCGTACAATATTGACACCATAATGATGCTTCAGTAAAACACTGTGAAATATCTGTGTAACTGTGGATGGTAAATTTGATTTTACCAATGAGATCAGTGTGCCTTACAGAGTGGGCCATTCTCTAATGGCCAGAGAAGGGGAAACGATGGGGGTTACAGCATAGGAAGCTACAGGCTTGAAAGATTGACCTTGAGTCATCCCCTCTGGGAAGAACCCAAGTCATAGGTTTACTGCAAGTCCTCTGTCAAGGTCAATATCACTAAATAAAATGTGTTACCCCAATGCGGATTGCGTGCACACACTGCGCCCATGCACGCACATGGTGAACAAACCGCTGACTCAGCCCCGTATCACCAATGATTTATTAAATCATAAAACCAAAATTGCATATTGCAAATTACTGTGATTTAAGCTCATATTTTTCTCAGGCGACATAATAATCTCAATTTATTTTATTTTTTTAACATAACAAGCTCCATTGAATTCTGAAACCCCTAAACAAACAACTCAATTACACATAATGGTCGGTCGAGGTTTGAAGCCATTGCCCGCCTTTGAAGAGCTGATTTGCGAATTGGTGGAGAGGAACATAGTAGAATGGAGGCCTGCAAAGGCGGCAGATATTAGAGTGTGTTCGTGTATCACTCACATCTTACTTGTACATCTGTACTTGTGGGGGCTAAACTAAGGTATGGGTCCCCACTGGGATAGTAAAAGTAAAACGTAGAATGTATGTGTGTTTGTCTGTGTGTGTTTTTTTTTGGGGGGTGGGGGTCCTGAGTCCTGGTAAAGCCAGTGCGTCAGCAGTGCATTATAGCACCATCTATCGGGGAGCTTATCAATGCACTATTGAAGATCATTCCCTCACTGAAACTTTGTTTATTCTTTCAAAAACTATCCCGACAGTTCAAAAACCAAATGTACATGACTTATTTCTATAGCCATTAAATAAACACAACATGAAAATAACAACTCATTGCTGCCTGTTATTTTTATTTCGCTTGTCCCACCTCTGCGGTTTCACTTCGAACACCTAGACTATACCAAAAGCTCTTAGTACATTTGTCATTTTTATCTTCTAATAATCTGCTGTTCGGAATCCATCTGGGATAAACTGCCTAAAGAATTTCAAGGAATGGCTTGCCTCACATAAATACACAGACACTTTTTCAAACCATGAAAAAACATCAGTACACAAAGAAACCATGTTATGGCATAGTAAGATATCTTATTATCATTAATAATACTTTATTTTGTCCAAGCACTCTGATCACCTCTAATTTGTATGTGTACAGTACATCTATGTGAGTGTTTGCTCATTGTAATGCACTGTCAGTGAGTAAAGAGGGGGGCTGCAGGACTCCAGAGGCTGATCAGAGTTTAATTGTTTAGCCTTTGGTCTGTCAGCAACCATTACCCAGATGCCTGTGCAGTGTCTATCAAAAACCAACATTAGCATTAAAACACTGTACCTTGCAGATGGGCCCACTTATTTTTTTTATAAATGGCACGGGTGTACAAGGGGAGGAAAGAGGGGCTACATTTGAATAATCTAATGTACTTAACAAGGAACCTGTGCAGGCAGTGGATGAGACGAAAAATGAGAGAAGGGTAGAAGCTATGACTTTGATCATGAATGGCAACATGCCTCATAATCTTAGACAGCACCTTAGCTTAGACAAAGTCGGTTGCATAGCGGGAGCATTTAAAAGTACATGGTAACTACTATTGGTTCTCACATGTAAACAGTGGAGGTAAAAAGGAAAAAAGCTTGACAGCTAGGTTCTAGAAGGTTTGCATATGGTCTTAGGCACAAAATCTGAGGAAAGCTCATCTATGCATTTGGCTGAGGCTAGAGCCAGGAGTAAGGCAATAGCCCCGGGGGAACACTAACGTTTGGCCATCAAAGGCTTGATCGTACGGATGGGCTTGGTGGGCTGGTGCCAATGGCTTTAGCATGCAGGAAGGGAAGGCTTTTGTCCTCTCACCAAGCTACGCCTTTTCTTGGCCCCTCTTTACTGAACAAGCTGGAATTACTGTCTTAAGGGAAGAGTGGCACCTAAAGAAACCTAAAAGCGTTGTTTATCCCCCTAAAAGCACTGTTTATCCACCTTTGTTGTTTGGTTTTAGTTGTTTTAGTCTGCTAAATCTGGATTATTTTTGCCCAGGAAATCTGCGGCATTAGGCCCACAACCCATGACAAATCAGTAGGGAATGTTCTTACTATGTCACACACAACTTGAGTGGCCAAGCTAGAAACATAGCAGATGCTGGGTCTATTTCCCTCCAGCTGAGATACCTCAATAATAACGGCCCCTTACCTGTTTGCCTCCCCTGTGACAGTCATCTTTGACTCTGACAAAGCCAAAGAAAAGAGCAGGCAAACACATACACAACATCTTTCAACTCTCACAATAACACAACCCATGCACAGACTCAGACAGGGCAGCAGAAGCATGACCCATGCTAAGACACACAAGTAAATAGTGAGAGCAATTGGTGGAAAGTGATCATTGAATATGCTTCATATGGCAAATGTACTTCTTCCACTACACATGAATAGATATACAAAAGTGGACAGTTAAACTGGCACCAAAAATCAGGTGGTGAAGAGTTCACCGAAGTTTTTAACAAAAGTGTGATATCTGTTTTCCAGGGTCGTGAAGGGAATAAATCTGGTTAATGTCAAGCTGGGGTTTTACCAACTGACACTTTATTGGCCATGACGGTGTGTTCCCGATACCTAGTACCCTCCTTCAGAGAAACAGTGATATATCCTGATTCTTACGTTTTAACACATTACAGATATCTGTGTCTTGATCTATTGCCTGAATTTGAACCAAAACTGTGTGAGAATTTTTTTTAAAAGGTTTTTTATGTAAGGTGTTGAGATTATGTTGCACAGGCAAGTTACTCCTTTGATGTTTGCAGTGAACGACAAGGTGTTGTCTAGGGTCAAGATAAGGTTCTTCGCACTATGGAAGAGGGACATCACCTCCAGTATTTGTCAACCGTGATGAAAGGGTCTTGGAGCAGGAAAAGCTTCCCAAGGAGTAGAGGCAGCTCTATTTCTTTTTACTTCAGAATGAATTCTCTTGTAATCGTAAGTTACGTCATCGATGACAACGAGGAGATGAGGCTGTGTCAGTGGCAACCATATATAACCAAACCTAAACACCATCTCCACCATGTTAACACCGTAACACCATCTCCACCATATTAACCAAGCCTTAACACCATCTCCACCATATTAACCAAGCCTTAACACCATCTCCACCATATTAACACTGTAACACCATCTCCACCATATTAATCAAGCCTTAACACCATCTCCACCATATTAACCAAGCCTTAACACCATCTCCACCATATTAACCAAGCCTGAACACCATCTCCACCATATTAATTAAGCCTTAACACCATCTCCACCATATTAACCAAATCTTAACACCATCTCCACCATATTAACCAAACCTTAACACCATCTCCACCATATTAACCAAGCCTTAACACCATCTCCACCATATTAACACCGTATCACCATCTCCACCATATTAACCAAGCTTTAACACCATCTCCACCATATTAATCAAGCCTTAACATCATCTCCACCATATTAACCAAGCCTTAACACCATCTCCACCATATTAACACCATAACACCATCTCCACCATATTAACCAAGCCTTAACACCATCTCCACCATATTAACCAAGCTTTAACACTATCTCCACCAAAATCCACAGATGAAGTTGTATGCTTGGTGTGGATCTTGTACCATCGTTTGTAGAACATCCCTTTTTTTGTGCCATCATCCTGGTACATTTTCTTGCTTTAAATGTAGGAAATCATCCACTTTAAAGGATCCACCTTCGGTCATCCGCTGTAAAGGATGCTATTGCTCACCAAATGCTATTTCTCACCAACCTGTTTGCACTTGAATCAATGTTTTTTATTATTCTTCGCCTATGACAAACCAATATACAGGTCAGTTGCACAGCCCACTCAGTATACAGTGCTTCCTGCTTGTATATGTTTGAAGCATTTGTTGACTAGCTTGTTTTGGAAAATCATTATCTGTACAGGAGGAATAGAGTTCTCATACATACACACACATATATATTTATACACATATATAAACTGCTCGTAAAAATTAAGGGAACACGTAATCATCACAAAATAACACCGAAGTCAGAAGTTCAAACTCACATATTCGATGTGAGTTTGAATCCAGCCCTAAATCGGTTGGTGATTTTGGTTTCCATTGACCACTGTTACCATTTTGTTCTCAACAAATTACACAATGTACACTAAAGATTTTGATCTTAAATATATTTCCTTCATCGAGACCAGATGTGTGATTTAAGTGTTCCCTTAATTTTTTTGAGCAGTTATATATGTACATACTCAAATCTCTCTCTCTCATATATATATATATATATATATATATATATATAATGTATATTCAATGTCTATAAAAAAACATCCAGACCTGATAATATGTAAATTATGCTTACATTGATCTATAAAATAATTGCAATTGCATTTCTGACATAGGAATAACACCTTATAGTGCACTGGTGCTGCTTCAGGAGTTAGGATTTAAATGAGTTTTTCTGTCACGGGTCTCTAGATTTTCAGTGAATGTACTGTTTGTGTCTGCTTCTCTCTCACTCTCATCAAACTCTAATGTACTAGTGCACATGGGTCTGCAGCCGTCCCTAACATAATATTCCTTTATACTATTTTCTATTGTCATATTAATGATCAAAATGTTGTCTCTTTTTCTAGTGCATATTTATGGCCTATGAAGACAGGACCTGAACAAAACCAGATCAGCAAATGTGGCCTACACATTTTTTTTTTTTTAACTGTAGTAGTTGTATTGTTACTATTGTATTGTTTAGAAAGCCCAACTTTCAGGCATATGTTGATATATATATGTTGAACTCCAACTTCTGTATCTAGGCCCTTCACTTTCCAATAGTCTTAACACTTAGGGCCAGTTTCACAGATTTTTTTTACAGATTAAGCCTAGTCTAGGACTAAAAAAACAAGCTCAGTGGAGTTTTCTATTGAACTTGATATTTTAGTCCTGGATTAAGCTTATTCCGTGTCTGCAAAACCGGCCCTTAGTCTTTCTGCTTTTGTCACATTGACAGAATTTATATACGGCAAACATTGCATGAATACAGTGCTGGCTCTGGCTGTTTGGGTGCCCTAAGCAAAATTTCGGCTGAGGCCCTCTCCCCCCTATCAGTCAGGGGCTCCCTAGCAGTCAGAGGTGCCCTAGCTGTCAGGGGCCCTTAGCGACCATCTATGTTGCTTATGCCTGGATCCCTGCATGAATATGAAAGTCTTAGTAGTCTTAGAGTGACAGGTCTTTGTCCTGTTGTTAAAGAATAGTGTATACCCAGACTTGGTGCTTCAGTACTAGGCACCTTTTTACCTTTTTACTCTGGCTTTTAATCTTAGCTGAGTTGGCATTAAATGTCTGTGCTGCTATTTTGTCTGTCTTATTTGTATCTACGTATTTTTTTACCTGTAAATTTCATATATTTTGTATACTTTGATATTTTTTCCTGTACAGCACTTTGGTAAATGTGCTTTATAAATAAAGTTGACATTGACACTCAGACACACCATTTTTCATGTTTGTCATACATCTGAGTCCCTGTCCAATTACCTAGCCTTGATACAGGATTAAAAGGAACAGGCTCAGCTTCTAGTCTGTCTGTTTTATTTGTTAGGGTTGTTTGGGTTGTACAAATAGTGTGACAAATGGAGCAGAGTAAAACCTAGGACAAAATGACGAGTAACAGCTGGAGCAAATTAAAACTAGCTAGCAAATGAAATATTTTCCCCATGGTTCGCATTTAAGATATGGATTTCTTTTACCATTTAACAATCTGTAATAGATGTTTATGCTGTCCTGTAGGTACTGTCGGTATTACCAAATAATCTATTTTCATTTTAAACTACACTTAGATTGGCCATTGCTAAAAAAATGTTTAACATCCAACATATTTCTGTTGACGTTCATATCTTATAATTATAAAGCATACTGTATATACACAGTTGTGGATTATAGAGTTTTATAGACTTTATAAAACATTTGGACACGCCTACTGATTCATGGATGTTTTTTTTTGTTTTACTATTTTCCACATTGTAGAATTATATCAAAATCATCAAAACTATGAAAAACACATGCAATCATGTAGTAACCAAAACAGTGTTTAACTGATCAAAATACATTTCATATTATTAGCCACCATTTGCCTTGATGAGAGGTTTGAACACACTTTACATTCTCTCAACCAGCTTCATGAGGTAGTCACATGGAATATGTTTCAGTTAACAGGTGTGCCATGTTAAAAATTAATTTGTGGAATTTCTTTTCTTCTTCATACATTAGGATGGGTATACAGACAATTATAAAGTAAGGTGGGTATAAAAAAGACCATCATGAATTCTGTACTGTAGTAAATGGTACCATAGTTTTGTCATAATGCAATAGGATTGGTGAGATAAACACCATTAGTTTCAGTGCCTGCTAAAAATCGCAATTTAATAGGTTAAAATCTGAAAATGTGCCCATAACTTACAAAGACAGAAGATTGCATTCCAGTCCCAGTCTTACAAATGGACCCAGGATTGAATCAAGCTTCTATTTAAAACTTTTGTTTGAGATTAACTGAGATTATTGCTCTGGTCACCTTTCCATTTAAATCCCTTTTTGTCTTTGTCTCTAACTACCTCTGCATGTCTCTACCCGAGAGGAAAATTTCATTCAACTGGGTTTTTTTCTCTCTCTTATTGTTTCTCCTATGCTCTGTCTGTGAGAGGAACTTTACACTGAGAGAGGGTTTCTTATCTCTGTCCTTCGGGCTGTCACGGTCTCTTTCTCAGTCTCCGTTTCATTCACTCTCACTCTCTCTTACACCCCCATCCGCCTCATATCGGTTCTCTTTTATCTGCTTCTCTGTGTAATTAATGTAATGGTGCTAGAATGATAGACAGAGAAGGTGGGGAAATTATATTCAGCGAGATAGAGTTCCAGCATGACACTTGTCTAATTCAGTCTTAAATAAAGGTGGTAAAGAGGTCAATGGAATGCAGACCATCTGCGATACAAGATAGATGCTGCCACTGGCAAAGAGTAAATTGTTAAAGATCTAAGAAAGTAGATATTTGCAATTGTTGATTTTTTGTGATAGATCTGCAATGTAAATACTTAAATTTGATTTGGATATAAACTTAACGTTTTGCAAGTTTGTCTTTTTCGAAGTGAGAAGAAGTGACTGCCAACTGCATAAGATGGCAGTTATCTGTCAATCGTTGACAATGACATGAACATGCACTGGAGCTGACATTCATACAGACATCATACATTTTAACATATGAATGTTACATCCTCTGAAGGCGTCCGTAACATGAAACAAGCAAACAATATATTTTTGTTAACACTAAAATGTAATAGTTTCCTCAGTTTCACCATACTGTAGAGGAAATAATTTGTTGCAAGAAACTAGAATTAAATTAAATCCAGTATTGTTTGTCTTGCTTTTAAATCAGTCACTGGTCGGCACTGATATACAATTCCAGGTTTGTGGTGAATGGTACAACAGGGTTATATCCATTAAACACTAAACCGAAGGAAACGGCCTGAAACTGCTATCTATACTGTCCAATAAAAAAAAAACGAATTTGGTTTCCTGTTGTAAAGCCTATTGCTACTCTGAACCCTAATGATTATGTTCAGATAAGGCTGTTTTATTTCCTGAATCAAGACCTGAGGCCTAACCATTTCCTTTCAGCTTGGCTGATAAATAATTAATGATGCTGGTAAATGACAATGGGAACATGCTTGCCCTTGTTAGTTTTTGAGCCTGTGTCTGTTTTGTTTAACTCATTCAGTAGTCTACAGTAGTCTACAACACAACATTTTCGTTATACCTTGAATTGCACTTGTGATTACAACGCTGGACATCTGTGGCTAACGCACACTAATTTGTGACGTTAGAGGGAAGTGGCAGCACACACACAAAAAATAACAATTATATCTCCATAGATTCAAAGTCATCTTTGGAGTTACATTTCGCATCTTCCAAGCACACATTTCAATCTATTTTAATGTGACACTGGTAACCAATTGGGCCAAATGGAATGTTATATATAGACATTTTTATTGAAATGTATATTACAAACTTAACTTTCAACCCGGGTATCCAAACCTTATCCCTAAACACAACCATAACCAAAAACCACAACCTTAATTCTAACCCTGAAATTAATTGTAAATTTTACCTTAAATCTTAGCCAAAAATGCATTTAAATTGTCCTTGTTGTACCATCCTTGTGGGAATTTCTGGTCCTTGCAAGTATAGAAAGTGAACAAACGCATGCGCGTGCACACACACACACGGTCCTACTGTCCGGTCACCCGTCTGTCTCAGCTTTATTTAATGGACTGTATTGTTTGATCCTTTTTTCATTAGAAACAGTGCCCCTTCATCCTCCCCCCCTGGTGTCTATGAAGCGCAATCAATGTTGAGGAGGACAAGGAAGTTATTAATGGCAAAGGACATGAGGTCAGGGACAGGGAGGAAAGGCCGAAGCACCCCAGCCATAACAGGCTGACTCTGGCCTTTTGGGGATTGCTTGTCCGTGTGATGGACGAGTCAGTCAACATTTGCAGTGCCCAGAGGGGTTTTCAGGCAACTCATTTTCAACCTGAGTGCATGTGGCGGAGCGGTAGGGAAAACCCTTTTGTGTTTGAAGTGTGGGAGGTAGAGGGCCCTTCCTCTAGCTTTAACTTGGCCGTTTCTTTATCTCCAACTGTCAATCATATGTCAGTGAAAACGTGAATAGTTGAAGGCAACAGGTCAATCTCTATTTCGCCAACCTGTGTATGAAGTGTCCTGATAGTGGCTGATGGACCTAACCCTAACTTTATGTGCTGTAATCGGGGGAGGACACTGGCAGTGGATGAACAGCACATGTCTAGGGAACGGGAGGGAGGGCAGAGGAGGAGAGGGGGAATTTGAAAGCAAACACTACTCTCCTGGGGTGGCTGCGTCATCCTCAGGGCGCCTTCCCTAGCGTCAGTTTGGGAGGAATGGGAGCGGGCGGTCGTTGTCACGGCGGGCCTCTGCACCCACCATCTCCGGGGCTTTCTTCCTCCACCTCCACAGTACAGCGTCGCCTTTCCTCGCGTCTTTACCCTCGGCTCGGCCTCGGTTTCTGGAAAGGCAACGTCTTAATTAAATATGGGTGGTAATAAGACAATCAATGTCTAACAGGCTTACTAAATAGGAAACACAAATATTGGCGGCTTGCGATACAAGCAGTTACACCTGGAATATGCAGGCCTACACTGTTCAGCCAGCTGGTAATACCCCTGAGATCCATGGCAAGTGGGTGGTGTTAGATTTGACCAACAGTCTCAGGGGGGAATATGTCAATAAGATCTCAACATTCTTCATCTTATATAACCTGGGGCAAAAGCTAATCAAACAAAAATTTACCATGGTGAGCATAGTATGTATGTATGCGAGCCCAAATGTACGTGCACATGTGTGCATGTTAGTGTGTTGAGATGTACCGGTACACTCTGTAACAGCACCATTCTCCGCCACTGGGTCAGTTTTGACCCTAACATCTTAGCGGTACCAGTAAATTATGAACACTTCAGGCTAATGAAAATCGGTTGCCTTTTGATTCATATGTTCCTATAATCAGTGTTGAGGATGTGATCAAGTTACACGCGGATCAAATATAACTTAACCAATGGCTTAGCATGCTTGAACGTGCTGCTCAAGTTGCCCACCGTCGCCATTCGCAGAAGGAGCTCTCGCCGTGCGTTCTGAGTCAACTTCCTCGAAACGTGCAAAGAGATGTTGAGCTTGTCTGGGAGTCAGGTCTCATCCTTTGCCAGCCATCTTATAATGTCGGACCGATTAAACTATGACTAATTTGTCCCTCTACTGACATTTTGCCTTTTTGATTGCTTTGGAAAGGTCATCGCTGGACTGTTTGTACTCATCCATGTCTTCTGCCACCTCACAGCTGTTATGTAACAATAATTCATTGGAAGTCCTACAAGCAATATTTCTTGACAGGCCAACCGACCAAGGCAAAGTCTGCTGCATCCTCCGACGACGGAGAGGGTTACGGGGTAAGCAGAAAGGTAGCCTGAGGACGGTAGATTATGGTGATGAAGTCCACTGACAGTCTTGTAGAGGGCAAGCTTGGAAAACAGCCTGATCTTAAAGCCACTGGACTTGGCTTCCGCGTGGCACCCACTCGGCTGATGCTTCAGCAACCCTGAGCGTCGGAAAAGTTTAACGCTGAGTTCAGAATAGAGGCCAGTTGTCCTCATTACAAGTTCTCCGCTGTATCGCCTACTCCCCTCACGCTGCAGGCAACTCCAAGACTAATGTTCTCAGAGAGATCAGGAAGTAGCGGACGAGTGAACATTTATCTAAAAAAAAAACACCAGATATGAAATAAAAGCCCATGTTATCCAACACAAAACTGTTGATTTATAAAATGCCATTTGTCATTAGAAAACATCTGGATATATAACGTAAGTTACGCACTGCCAGTTTTGCAGTTCCTGATTTAGATGTCTTAACAATCGTAATTGATGTGTGGTCAGAGTTGCTGAAAGGCTGGCTGAGAGGGCAAGGGAGGGCTTTGTAATCATTCCAAAATGGAGTATAATGGCCCTAGTTTATTCACTCTGTGTTGTGCACCGGAGACGTTTAGGTGAATTTTTCAAACTCCTAATGTTGCCATGAAAAAAGCAGCTTTTGGTACATCGTGTCTACTTTCCTCTAAAATCTGGGTAATTTACATTTAAATCATTTCACTCACACTTATCCAGAGCATCTTACAGTGGTGAATGTACACCTATTCATTCTATTTTGTGTTCCTTAGGAACCCGCTTCGTATTAGCTTGGAGAGAGACGGACAAAGCATAATTTACATTTATGTCATTTAAAGAGAACCGATAAAAATTCTTTGCTGTAAATGGGCCTGCTCCAAAGTGTAATTCCGAACAAAGGGTCTACTTCGAAGACGTCAAAATTACAAAAAAAATTGAGGGACATAGAGAGCGGTGCAAATATGCCAAGTCTTAAAAGTATGGAGTGGGTTAGGATGTATGTCTTTGTGTATGTGTGTGTGTGTGTGTGTGTGTGTGTGTGTGTGTGTGTGTGTGTGGCTTAATATGGTAGCAAGGGCAACTTAGCAAGGGCACAGTATGGTGGTGTGTGCACGTTGGGTGTTTGTGAGGGTTGTGTGTGCGCATGTGGTTATAGCCTGTCTTTGCGTTATAGCGCACGCACACTTTTTGCCCTTGAATCACACGTTGTCTCCTCCTCCCACGTTCTCTCTCCCGCTCTCCATCTCACTTGCACTCCTGTCTATCTGTTACAGACAACAAACGCATTCACACTGAAACTCCTCACCAACTTGCTGTCTTGCGGTTTTTCTTTCAGAAACACACAAGCACACACAATCACACACGCAAAAAAACAACCGGGCTTAGATCTGAGGAATAAACCCTCTGCGATAACCTTGGGAACGGGTTATTACCCCTACTCTCTCTCAGCAATAGCTGTGTATCCTTATTACTGATAATAACACTTAACTAGTTTGATTAGTTTTCAAATTCATAATATTTGTTTGGTAAAACAAAAATTGTATTGAAAAATATTCTGCTTTGTTTCCAGGCATTTCAGTGAAGTGGAAATGCATGGAAGTAATTTACGAAAGGTTTTTTCATCCAGGTCATTTTGTCTAAAACATCTCAAGCATTGTTATAGTCCATGTTCTTTAGGAAAGAAATATTCTGATTAGCTCATTTGTTGGAGATGCACTGGTGACTTGAATTCATGGGTCTCTTGAGATATCATCTGTATTGGAGTTAGATTTTTGATTTTAAATTGCATGAAGATATAAACTGTTAGAAGCTGGATTTGTTTCATATTTTCTGTGTAGACACACTGTTGGGAATAAATATTAGAAGCATCCCAGCTTAGAAAATAAATTCAGACTGAGCCAATATCAGCAGAATTGATTGTGAATGGTAATCTATGGAAATATTGCCTTTAAAGCCCCAATCCTAAACCCGCTTTGGGATTGTGGCTTTAAAGGCAATTAAGTCAAGGCTTAAACCATTTCTGTAGAGTTGGCTACACACACTTTCAATTCTCTCTGCAAATTTGTTGTGAAGATGCAGGTGATTGACGTCAGAGCTTCACACTTTTTGAAGTCCCTCGAATTGAAACAAACCTGGTCAAACCTGGTCAATTTCACGTGCCCCTAAAAACACAATCAGACCATTATTGAGCCTGATATTGTCAAAGTGCACTCATATTGTACGCATTACCCAGGAAAGTAACAAAACATTTCAGTGGCGCTAAATGTTTCGACTGTAGCTAGTTTCGATTGCACTGTGCTTGTTTGTGATCACTATGTAAACAACATTTTTTGCAAATAGTTATGGAATCATTGAGATTTCCTTCTCCTGATAACATTCCTCTACTGTACCAAACCAGGGCTCGATGTACCAAACACTGAAGGATCTTAAAACAACTGTTTTTAAACTAAATGCATTCAAAAACATGAAGGAGCATTACCTAAATTGCACTGAAATTGGTACACTAGCTTGTCCAGCCATATGCAATCCACTCAACTTGAAAGTAAATGCGCTTTAAAACAACAGAGATTAGGGATACTGTTGTTTGGGGCCAAGTCACACAAACAAGTGACCCACTGAGCAGTAAACACAGCCCCTCTTGGCTGGAGAAATATCTGAATTCACCACAGCTTCGATCTGTGTCATTTTAGTGCATTTTCAGTCAATTGAAATAGCTGTCTTCACAAGGTTCCAAGTCACATTTTGGCTCTCTGAATTCTGGCTATGGGATTTATTTTTTTAAATGCAATGTTTTGGCTTAAATGATATGTTGATGGTAAAAGTTAAAATTGGGTTTAGGGTTAGGCATTAAGGCTAGGTTAAGTTTAGGCATAAATGTGAAATAATTGAGGTTAATATCAGCGATAGGGTGAGGTTTAATGTTAGGATTAGTAATCATTAAAGCAAATTTACTTTGTTGTCCCCATTAAGATAAGTGAACATACAGTGTGTGTGTGTGTGTGTGTGTGTGTGTAGGTGGGCAAACCTGGGCATGAAACAAATGATCTGATCAGTTCTGATCCCTGCTGCACTCAATGTGTGGCTTTGGAGTAGCTCTCAAAAGTATCCATCCCCTTGAAGATTTCAATATTTATCTGTGTTTACAACATGAAATCAAAATGGATTTTATTCATTATTAGGATTGGTTTTGCAACTGATCAACATAAAATCTACAAATTGTTCTAAGTGAATAACAAATACAAAACAGAAAATAATTGATTGCATACGTCGTCAACCCTTTTAGTCAATATTCGGTAGAGGCACCACTGGGAGCAATGACAGCCAAGAGCCCATTTTTTTGAAAATTGCTTAAGCTCCATCAAGTTGAATCGGGACCTTTGGTGAACAGCAATATAAATTATTTTCACATATTTTCAGGTGGATTGAGGTCCAGTCTTTGACTAGGCCACTCCAGGCCTTTGACCTTTTTGTTTTTAAACTTCTCCAGCGTGGCTTTGTCTGTGTGACTGGGGTCATTGTGCTGCTGGAAGAGAAATTTTCTCCCAAGTCTCAGGTCTCTTGAAAATGGCAGCAAGTTTTCTTCCAGGATTTCTCTGTACTTTGCTGCATCCATTTTGCCCTCTATCCTTACAAGCCTTTCAGGCCCTGATGCAGAGAAGCAGCCCCATAGCATGTTGCTTCCACTGCCATCCTTCAAGGTATAGATGGTGTTACACTTGCACCAAACATAGTTCTTAGTTTTGAGCCCAAAAATCTTAATTTTGGTCTCATCAGACAATAGAATATTCTGGCTAACTCTTGCTTAGATATGAGTTTTTTTGTGAGTTAGATGTGAGTTTTTTTTCCCACTCTCTCTTGAAGGCCACTTTTATGAAGCAGTGGGGCTGTTGTTGCTATATGCAGTGTCTCCCAGTTCAGCTGTGGAAGACTAACTTTAGAGTTGCAATATGCCTCTTGGTGGCCTTCCTGACTATTTCCCTTCATGCCTAGATACTCAATGCCCTTTTCTAGAGAGATTTGCAGAAAAAGCCAAATTGTCTCCTTTTCTTAATAATGGATTTTACTGTGTTCCGGGGGATCTTCAAAGCCTTGGAAATGTTCTCAAATTCTATCCAATCGTGACTGTCGCTTTTAAATGTTCCAGTTGCACAACAGCCCATTCAGGGGTGTCATAATAAACGGGGTGAATACTTACGCCATCAATTATTTTCTGTCTATTTTTTGTAATTTACAATAATTTCCAGCTTTTATTTTTCACTTCAGCATTACATACTATTGTGTTGATCAGTGATAAAAACTCATTTCCATTTCATGATGTAACACAATAACATTCCAGGGTGGTGTGAATATTTAAGATCCATTTTATCTCCCAGGCCGATCGTAATCTCCGTCTCAACACCAGGTCGAGCAAGCGCAATTCCCTACGATGCTGTCGTGGTTCAGGCAGAATGTCGCCTGATCGAGCACCAATGCAATCTGGTTGTGTTGCAGGTGCTGTTGCTGCCTAAAGACAAAGCCCATCTGCATTCACTGACACAGTGGCTAATCTGAACATGCAAAATAAAAAGCAAGCAAATCTAAAACGCGTCTTTGACACCAGTGGCATTGTGATGACGTGCTGTATTTTACACACAGTTTTGGTGAGGGCCTCGGTCCCGGCTGTCCACATTTCAGTGTCGTTGAGTCGTCTTGTGGATTCGGGGGGGGACTGACCTACTAATGCTATTAGTTCATATCCAGCTGTGAAAACATCACGGCACACCTGCTTTGCATCTGCTAAAGTCTGATCACGTAACTTGATCCGGCCGTACGCGCTGACGCGTGCACGAGTACACACGCAGACCCACATGCACAGTGCCTAAAACTCCACTTGGACTCAAACATACGCATGTTGCGTGACTTACCATTGCACTCCAACGGGATGCGCTCCCGTTTCAAATGATAGACAGAGGGGGAAATGAGAATTTCCCAATTAGAACAAATCTGTGAAAGGGGAAAGTGGTGCTCTTTTGGATGCAGAACAGAAATCTCTAAGTTGGACAAGTGTCATAATTAGACTAAAATGTGCAATTCAATATATAATCAGGTCATTAAGCATGGAGAGACACAGTTAAGCTCAAGCCTCCCTTTAAGTATAGGATTGATTGACAACCGACCGATGACCTGAGGAACATGAGACCTCTGCCGGCTGGGAATATTAACAAGGGCAAGTCTGACGCCTATAACCTTTAACCGCCAAGTAACCGTTAACAATTTAATAAAGAACTTGCCATAAGTTGAGTCTTCCTGGCAGTCCTCTTCCTTAATCAAAACCATAACCCCCCTCCCACCTGAAAAATTTCCTACAGCCTAATTTTCTTCCCCGTTTCATCCCCAAGCCATGTCATTTTACCCACAATGCAATGTGACGCAGCCTGTCAGACTGGGCTGGGTTGTGTGGTTGTCTTGTCCCTGGTTTTGTCAACCCCCAGTCACCTGTCCTTTGTCATAATTAATTTCTTCTCCCTAGGCCGTACCCCCCAGCTCGGTGTCCTTTTACCCCCAATCACCCTCCTTCGCTCCCCCATCTGCTGCCCGCTGGGTTGGCCTCCAGACAAACCTGTTCCAATCTCCATAACACCCCGCCAACCCGACACCTATCGGTTCAGGAGGCATCACACACGCGGGGCCGATGCGGTCCTCAGAGGAAGAGAGACAAAAAGGCCCTTGAAGCAGTTTTTCCCTGGTTCTTTTCTTTCGCTTACTCACTCAGCCAGACAGACAGTCAGAGGCACAGTCAGATAAGGAATCATACTGATGCTCCTTCATTCTCTCTGTCCGCTTCTCTCTAATAGCAGAATTAATCGATTACTTTCACATGATGTCAATATTTTACAGATCTCCTCTGACATATGTTTGTAGATAACCATCTCTAGCCACCCTGCCTACCTTATGCCTATCTTATTGCTTATTAAAGTATCCTAGCTGATGCATTTGGTCACCCATTCACTGAATTTAGGATCATTAAAAAAGAAACAGGTATTTGGTTGTAATCTATCAAAGTGGATAATTATTCTTCAGGAGCTACTCTGTGGGCTCTGGGCCCGCTCAAATCACATTTTAGCCTAAACATCAGCAACTAGACAATGAAAAGGCTGGGAATTCGGTATGTCCTTAACGTAATGCAATGCTTTTTAAACAGAAAATTGCGATTGGTTGCCATTAACTTCAGAAGATCATGCGATTAATTGTTAATCAACTTTCACATGTTCCTTTTCTTCTCTGTTCCTTTGCTGATTTGTATGCCACTGAGATTCCTTTTGGCAAACACCAAATGGGCTGTAATGTGCCTTTTACTGAGGAGTGCCTACCGTCTGGCCACTGTACCATCAACGTGTGATTGGTGGAGAACTGTAGAGATGGTTGTCCTTCTGGAAAATTCTGCCATCTTCACAAAGCTGATGTAAAGTGTCATGAGTCTGAATACTTAAAGGTGTGTTTAAACATTTGAATGGTATGGTATGTGAATGTGATGTCTCTGTAGTTATTTTTGTATTTAGAAGTTCGCTAAAATTTCAAAAGAAAACAGATTTTTACTTTGTCATTATGGGGTATTGGGTGTAGATTGATGAGGGAAAAATGTAGCAAACAATTGAATTCATTTTAGAATATGGGCTGTAATGTAACAAAATGCAGAAAAAGTGAAGGGGTCTAAATATTTTCCAAATGTACTGTACTGCATGTAGACATCCCAGCAAACAGGACACAGGTTTACAACAATCTGTCATGACATCTCAGTATCTCAGGGCACCAGTGTCTGGACACGTTTTAGGCTAGAAGAGTGTGCCTGCTTCTCTGTCAACAGACTGGAGAGTTAATGAGTTCAGTCAATTGATTTTAAAGCGGTTGTTCTAGACAAGATGAAACTTTCACTGACATGGTGTTTCATGCCCGCAATGACCTGGATTATATCACTCCTATTGTAATGATAAAGAAACTGATAGTTTCTTGTCACATTTAGCCAGTCTCTCACACACACGCGCACACACACACACACACACACACGCCCCAACCAACCCACCCATCCTACCTCTCTCTAAAGCTCTCTGAGAGGGATTAGGGATTGAAAGGCAGAGGCGTGGGAACCTCTTCCTCTCGCACTGTTCACCCCCAAAAGCAAGGTGTTTTGTGACGGGTGGGATGACGTCAGTGCCGTCAAGAGAGAGTACTGGAGAGCGGAGGAACAAAAGGAGAAGTTGAGTGCATAGGCAGCCAACTCACAGAACCCTATTGACAGACTGAAAGAGAGATGTTCATGTTTTGCGGTGAACAAAAAAATATATATAAATGCAGCAATTTCCCCACAAAGATTCTGAGCTATAGTTCCTTAAAAGAAGAGGTAGGGGGGTGGATCAGAAAAACGAGTCTGAATACTATGTGACCACGGTTTGTCTCATGCAGCGTCACACACCTCCATCTCCTCCATATACTCGTTCAGGATGTTGACTGTTGCCTGCGGAATGCTGTCCCCACTCCTCTTCAGCAGCTATTGCTAAGTGGCTGGATATTGGTGGGAACACGCTGTCTTACGCATCAATTCAGAGCACCCCAAAAATACTCAGGGGGTGACTTTTGAGTTTGACGGGTGTAGAAGAACAGGGACATTTTCATCTTCCAGGAATTGCATATAGATTCCTGCCCCACATTATAATGCTGAAACATGAGGTGATTGTGGTGGATGGATGGCATACCAGTAGGCCTCAGGATCTCATCACACTATCTCTGTGCATTGAAATTGGCCTCAACTGAATGCCATTCGGTTCTTTTTCCTTACATCAGCCCGTGCCGTAATCTCTCCGCCTTCATGGAGTAGTCTGTCCACAATGTCGACATGTCACCGCTAAATAACTCAGTAAGAAGCCAGATGGAGGTCCTGGACTGGCGTGGTTACACGTGGTCTGAGATTGCGAGGCCATTTGGACGTACTATCAGATTCTGGTAGAGAAATGAACACCTCTAGCAACAGATCTGGGGGACAGTCACCATATGCTGATTGCATGCTCAGCACAAAATTTAAGACGTCAGTGGCATTGTGTTGCGACAAAACTGCACATTTTTAGCACAGAGCAGCATTTTATTGTCCCCATCACAAGGTCCACCTGTTTTTCCTTCCCTCTCCCTTGGCACCGCTACTGGCATTTACCATGTTTTTCAATTATTATTTCTGAATCTAAATTCTTCATCTTTCCGAATTTATTTTAGTAGAAAGGAGAAAGCGATATTGGAGACAGGCACCCAGAAATGCAAACAGAACAACAGAGGCGGAAGTATAACTTTGAATTTATAAGCAACGTATTTACAGGCCATGTAGTCAAAAGCAAAGTATTTAAAGGCAATGTTCCCTTGTTAGCAGAGACAACACTCACCCTCGGCTGGCTGAACCGTCTGTATCGGAAACCACGTTTGTATGACCTATCAGACAAATCCCATGGCATGTCTATGGATTTATCTGAAGCTAGAGAAACTTACAAGAACAGAAGTGATTATGAGAAAAGAGAGGGAATGAGAAAAGAGAGATTGAGAGAAATGACAAAATAGAAGCAAAAAAGGAACGAGGGGCAATGCGAGAAAAGGGTGCATGAGAGAGAAAAAAGAGAGACTGTAAAAGAAACGACAGAAGAGGGAATAATGAATGGCTAAAATAGAAAAGGATTCTGAGACAAGAGGGCGGGAATGACAAAAGAGAGAAGAAGAAGAGGGAATGAGAGAAAAGAGAATGATTGAGAGTAGACGACACAGGGTAGGAAACACAGGACTTGCAATTACCAATGGAACCAGCCAGCACAGGTCCAAAAGTCTGCAGCATGTTCCCAGACATTTCTGAGCGCGGCACAGCTGTGGTCGTATCGCGATCCCTTTAATCCTGAGATCTTCCACTGGTAGTGTGCAGAGAGGCGGAAAGCCGGTGGCCATTTATCAAATGTAAGATAGATATATTTGATATTAAATTCAATAAATTCTAGATATTTCCCCTGGTGACTCTGCTCACCTGATGTCAGCTTCGCTAGCATTGAGTTTTTCATCTTTATTTATTTATTTTTTTTAAAAACACACATCCACCGTGTGTGTTTTCTTGGTTTGAGACCCAGGCCTGTGTGTACATGTGGGAACCAGTGGACTCCATAAAGATAGTGAATCCTGACAAATCAGTCCCCACAAGGTTAAGCTGTCCCCCACAGGTATTAGGTTGGTTTGGTGTAAGATTCGGGGTTACTGTTAGGTTTAGGGGGTAGGTTATGTTTAGGTGTAAATGTTAGCTTATTGAGGATAAGGACAGGGTTAGCTTAGAGAAAAGGGAATGTGGATTTCTGGGTTTCAGGTTACTACAATGTTGAGACATTTCACATGAAACTAATCTGAAGCCAGAGGCTGAGCTTCAACGGGGGCTGGGGGTGTGGCATCCATGGCAGCCAATAAGAGCGTCCCACAATCATGCTTGTCACATCTTCAACAAAAATAATCACACGCAGAATGACACATTTTTTGAATTTATTCATTGATTTTCTATATTTTCAGTTAGGAAAATTATTTTGGAATGATTAACATTCCTGGAACTGATTTACAGCTGCATATTATTTCATTATTCTATTACGCAGTTTTAAGATGTGTAACTGTGGGGGGCATGACTAAAGATCAAGCTAAGCTAGAGCTAGATAACCTCTGGTGAGCAAAGCTAAAGAAAAGCTATAAAAATAATAAAAATACTATATGTGCCCTTGACAAATGTCTTTAGTAAATTTGTTGAGCAGTGGTGGCACAAGAATATTGATAGGCCTAACACTGGTAC
Organism: Esox masquinongy; assembly: GCA_016801175.1. Lineage (NCBI taxonomy): Eukaryota > Metazoa > Chordata > Actinopteri > Esociformes > Esocidae > Esox > Esox masquinongy. The sequence goes on along the minus strand of JACXGI010000764.1, from coordinate 40,233 downwards.
AGTAGAATAAGTCCACAAACATTGACAATGATGACAGACGTAGCAGCAACATGGCAGTGTCAGGAGAAATGATGGATAAAACATAAATACGGCATTATTTGTCAAATGATATTAAAAAGCAATATGCTCTGGGTTATTCATTTTACGTGGGATATCAGCTAGCTGTAGTAAAGATTTTATGCAGAGTGAAAGTAAAGCTCCACTCCAGTTTACAGCCTACACAGCACTATTTTTTTATATAAACATAAAATACCAACTCTTTAGGGTTACCCTCTTTGAATCTTTTCATTATAGCTACAGTGAATCAGTAAATCAGTAGACATGCCTGAACAGTTGAGTCTGCTTTAATATATTTGGGCACATTAATATTTGTCCTTCATTTCAACATGACTGACAGATCAAGCTAACGTTCATTTCCTAAATAACTGAAAGATAAACAGAAAAGCAATTTCTACAGACAGTACAGCCATACAGTATGTGCACTTTATCATCCAACCAAAAGGCTAACATTTGAATTGGGTGCACCAAAACAGGTGCAATGGATTAGAACATCATTGGTGAACTTGAAGGGTCTGGACATTAAAATCAAAACTGCTTTGGACTTAACCATGCAGATGTTGTAACACGTCATGCAAAAATCTAAAAAGCTCTCTGAGGCCCTCAAAAGAAATCTTTTTTCATGCCTTGGTACTAGGTTATTTAACCATTTTCAGGCAATTCAAAATCAATCATTCCACTATTTACAGATAATTTACAAATATCAGCCAGTCTAGGACAGACTGTCTAGGACAGACTGTCCTAGACTACCAAATCCAGCCAAAGAGCTGCCTAAAAGATGCTTTAAATTTTTAAGAACCCCCCGAAAACACAAAGCTATCTAGATAACTAAAACCTTAGAAAAAAATTTATAGTTGGAATAGATGAGTCAAAGCCCAGATATTATTATAATGGAAATGCTGAGTGGGACTTTAAGCATGCAGTACACGCAAGAAACCCCTGAAATTACCCAACATTGAAGTGAACTGATTACCCTAGCTCCCCCCACGTCCATTGGAGAAGTCAGATATAGATCTCACCGAGCCTTTCTGGTTGTTACCAAACTGCTCTCCCAACTAGGAAGTACTCACCGGTACATACACACTTCCCTGACAACAAGCATGATTGAGCTTGCAGACGCCCGTACATTTAACAAGTGTACATTATCGATCCAGGTTTATTTGAGCTAATCAAGTGCTTGGTGGTTAGCCTGGGGGAAGTTGTTAAAGTAGTTGAAATTATCGTGGCCTGAGTACAGGACTAAAGTTAAAATGTACGTGACAATACATTTAAGTCATTTAGCAGCTCTTATCCAGAGTGACTTATAGTAGTCAGTGTGCACATTTTTACACTCATCTGGAATATCAAAGGATTGAAGTGTTAAACAGTTAAGCCGCCTCTATTCTACCACCTTATACATTCTTATCTTATGAAGTGCCACAAATTGGCTTACTATGTATTAAATTATTCATAAAAGTAGTACAGGAAAGGAAATAAGGAAATAAGGTACCATTTGGGGATGCATGCTGTTTCCAGTGTCAATGCTAATATTAGACACTTTGCTGTATTTGCCTGTGGGCTCCCTGGACAATTTTGAAAAAAAAAGTTGCCTTTCTGGTTGTCAGAGATTGACATGAAAGACAATGGCGCCCACATCGTACACCAGCCTGAACTACAAAATGCCAAACAGCGTACTCCTGGATTTGTCAATATTTAGTGCATAACAGACGACAACCAGCTATTCTAGCATCCGAGAAACAAAGACGTCTGCTGCCAGTTTAAACAAAAGTGTAAGTCCTCTGAATAATTTCGGACACTAATCTGCCTTCTAACCAATACATCCAAAAATAATCACAGAGCAGCTTTTTATGATCTACATAACGCAAAACTGAAACATTTTCTCAACAAAAGATAAAAAACTACAACGCATATATATCACTGCTCGATTCAATAACCCAAAGCTATCCCGATGATAAAACATCACATGATTTTTGTCCCCTTTTTAAAAAGATATTATTATGTTAGCACTTACAGTTGACCGGGGCAGATTTAGTAGGGCAGAAATTTCACAAACGGGCTTGGGGCAAAGGTGGCATCCTAAGATGGTGCCACGTTTAAAGCCTAAAGTCTTGTACTGCTAATGTTTGTCTTTTGAGGTTTCATCGTTGTAAGCTGGATTTTATGCACCTCCGAGCAATGTGTGTGGCTGAAACACCTGAACTGAATAATTAGTTAATTTGCGATAAAAATGTACAGCTGGTAATAGTTTTACCTCAGGTGTCAGATCCAATTTTTTTGCCATGGTAATTTCCAACTCTCCTTTATGAACATGGAAAATCAATCAATGTAAAATGTGCTGATTTGGTATTTTCTGCGTCCTCCAGCTTGTCCTTTGAAGCACTCCCTTTCCCCTGTCCTTGTGTTTCTATTTTCTCCCCTGGCAGAATTATTAACAGTGATACACTTTACTAGCAAGAGAAGGATGTAAGAATGGTGTTTCAAGAGTCGACAAAGCCAAACGATACACCGTGTTTTCAGAAGTTGCCCTGAATGCAAGAGGTGACAACTTGAAACGGCCATCATGGTAATATTGTCATGAAATTGCTCTTTTTCCACTTTCTATATTTTCATGCAAACTTCTCTCAGCTCACAACTAGACTCCGTACAACAAAAGCACATCTCTGGATCTAAAGGTCTGTATTAAATGATATGTGATATGTGTGTTTGTGAGTGCAAACGAAGTCATGTTGATTGGTGGACACCTTTTACTCCATTGTCCCACTGCCACAAATGGACCAGAGGTCCTCTGCCACGCATCTGTCTCCCAGGGGTTTAAACAATTACAAAGGAAAAGCACTTGGCTGTATGAGAGACATTTCGAATTAAGACCTAAACGATCAAGTAAAGAGAATTAATTTAGCTCTTATTTAGGTACTTCCCACACTCTTCATTAGCTTGAGAGAGGGAGCATAATCGAGTATGTCATGATGACCCGAGACTTCCCACGGTGAGTGTGTGTGATTATGCATGCAAACGAGTTTTTCGACTGTGGCTGTAATTGATTCACAGAGCATTTGTATGTTAATGAAAATGTTTGACAATAACTCAACAGCAAGTGCGAAATGGCGAGCAAAGTAAATGTGTACTAAACGTTGATATCATTTCTCAAATGGAACCCACAAATACCCTGCCAAAAATTAGATTAGATTTTTTGCAATTACAGCATTTTCATGTTTGGGAGGCAATTTCATTATTTGTTCAGTGTTGCAAGCAGGACAGTTTTGTGTTGTAAACATTGTTATTTTACGTAAATGCATACAGGTTCATTGTCACTTTGGAATGATCTGTCGTTATTGTTTATTATAAGTTCACCGGATTCATATCTGAGCTTCAAAATCACAGTTGAATATAATATGAATCACAGTCATAAAATTCATTAAGAACATTCACCCAGGCTCTTTTTCCACATTTTGTTGAGTCTTGGGGAGTGTGCTAAGTTACATATGGCCACACGTTAAGTGCTGAAAGCAAGTGTTTGTTTGTTCGTTGTATCTAGTGAGTTGGCTTCTAGTCTGACTGACTGGGTCTCACCTGTGGCCGTTACCTCGTTAGCCAAGATGTCATTCACCTGTGCTGGCCCAGCCAGTATTTTTAAAGGCTGCAAACTGTTTGGTTCAGTTGACATTAGACTTCTGAGGCAATGCCATCCGTTGCGCTCTCCTGCTTTATTCAATGCCAGCTTTTGAAGAAGACTTTTGTATTCTGTCTTGAAGTTACCATTGTTTTCACGCCCTATTCCTAAATTGGTGTGGGTTGTAGTGATTCTGTAAACAGGCAAAAAAAAATGAATGTGCTTTTGTGACTGGGAGGGGAAGTTCATTGATTTTTTTTTTTATTTGGGAATGAAAGTTGTTTACTGTTTTAGGGCTTAATCGATTTCTCTTCTTGGAACAAGTCCTGCCTTGAAAAACTCTTTCACATGGGACAGAAGAGGCTGGCGTACACAAAAACCATAGTGCCAGCAGATAAAGATTTTTGTACATAGATTTTTGTTTGTGCCAATATAGAAGCGTATCTTCCGATCTTAGGAGGTTTGCTTTACTGAGGTAGTGTTGGACCTCAATAGTGGTGTCTGCAGTGGCATTTGAGGTCCATGTCTGGTCAACAGTGCTATCCAGCAGGAGCCACAGGTTTGCACCCAAGAAATATTAACAAAGAAGAAATTGTCCGGCAATTGTACTTGCCACAACATATGCCCTGTCTGAATATACCGGGTCAATACAAAATGATTAGTAAAAATAGAACAAAATACTAGGTGGTTGCAGGCCCTGCGGCTTGAGTTGAGGTTGAGCTGGTGGAGGGGGTGTGTCTGATGGTGTTGGGCTAACATCTGGGGTCCTCATTAAGCCTGCACATTCAGCATTTAATTGCCTGACTGCCTCACTTGTTTTTGATTGGCCGACGAATGCAAATGTTTTAAAACATGTCCAGCATGGTTGCCGTGGTCATGACACTCAGGGACTCTAGCTTTGACAAATTCTCCCTGAGGCGTCTGACCAGGTTTCCAGCCCGTCGGGCTGCCATCTCAGTGGTCGTGTGGGTTGCTTCCAAACAATATGTTGCAACATTACGAATATGTAACAACAGTGGAATGACTTTGGATCCAGAGACCATTTTCTCCTGGGAGTTCCACTGTGGCCTGGCGGAATGGGGACAGCACACGCGGGCACTCACCTATGACCTCATACTCCAGCGCGTTAAGTGAGGTGAGGTCAGTCTTGAAACTAGGGCTGCCCCCACTGCCTCCCTTTGTTCATGCCAACCCTCAAACATGTGAAAGGTGCTGCTCCAATGCGTTTCTACTTCCTGTATAATTTTCAGAGTAGGTTTTCTCATCTGCTCCTGCACTTGGGTGCTGGTCCCAAAGTATGTCACAATTCTTCTTGATTTGGTGCGTATCATTCAGGCCAGGGGTCTGATCAACAGGCTTCCAAACAATTAAATTCGGTGCATGTGCAATACATATTGCATGCCCGACCTGCAAGGTTTTGGCACAAGCAATCATATTTGAGGCAGCATCAGTGACAAGACACTATCCTTTATGCCCAGCTCATCCATTACGTGGGTTTTCACTTATGCAATGTTCTCTGCAGTGTGGCTGTTGGGAAATTTCTCCACTCCCAATGAAACAGTGGCCAGCATGTCTTTATCATCAATGTAATGACAGGTCACAGCAAGGCAGGCGTCCATATTAATTAATGTCCACATGTCAGACGTTAGACTGACTGCCACCACATTCTGCGTCCGTGCTTTGGCCTTCTTGGTCTCCTGGTATTTTGCAGCCACCATTGCCATTAATCAGCAACCCGAAACCCACACTCCAGACAAAATGATCGCGTGGGTCTACAGACGAGCAAGGCTTTGTTTGTCATCGATCACGTGATTGCGGCTTCGGCGGAAATGACCCACCGTACCGACGCACGCTTCGGAGACTTGGAACCAGGTGCAACATCACTAGTGGGTTGTTTTGTTCCGCTTTTTCTGGGGAACATTTAGCGAGCGTCCGCGGTGGGTATTTTTGGGGGGGATTCCGTTCGTGGTTATAGCCAACTTTTTCTGGAGACCCCCGTGGACGGTATTGTGTAAATTATCAGTATTGAGTTCTATTAAATGTCATTTGCATGGGAAGAGTAATACAGCAGTTTAAACAAAATGGCATTAGAGTCTTAAAATAATTGGGAGTGAAACCAGCTTTATTTGTGTGCCTATTGGATCGGGCTACTTCCCGCCAGCCCTGCACTTGTTTCCTTTATATAGTGAAAACATGCATCCTCTACTCAAACAGTCCACGCCCTACGCCTATACCTTCATGTAGAATTCCACATTATTGGTGTTTTTAATAACAGTATTAATAACAGCTCAGTTCACATTCCCACACACGCCATGCTGACCCATCTGAGAAAATGTTAATCAAAGCAAACAACAATAGGAACAGTTAATTACTTAAATGATGGAAAACATTCATTGTCTAACTTTGGTGGACTTTGTTAGCTGAGCATGACGGAATGGAAACCGAAAGTGTTGCCCTTCAGCCGGTCTCTCCCGGTGAGGTGAAACCGGACAAGCTGTCACTTTGGCAGCTTGGTGGAGAAAAAGGGGGGAAAAATCCAATCTTTTCTTTTATTGGATTAATTTAGCTGACGCGTTCCTTATCTGCAGGCTGGCAGTCAGGAAATTTTCGGCCACCTCAACCTTTCGAGAGACCTTTTTTTTTCTCCCTGTTTCCATCCCAATTTATATGCTAAATGAATCAATGACTCTGAAATTCATTTGAACGGCAGGTAATATGCCACGGCTCCTGAGTGATTATTGGCATATGTTTATACAGGCTGCTTTTTTGTATCCATGCGAGAAAGGAGCAGACAGAATAGTAGTGTACACTATACAACAGTGCAGAATGGTCAAATGGGCTGAAAGCAGATGACGTATTTTGGAGGAATCTGTTTGCATTATTGACTTTTGGCCACTAGGTTGTGTTGCCCATGGTTTCTGGGGCGCTGTTCAGACAACCTGTCCTAACAATGCCCTCATGTCCTTCGTGTATTTCTTGGTTTCTTCCTGCTGAGCTCTCTAATCTTTGTCATTCGAGCCAGGTACAGTACACACATCATTGCCTGTTTGAAATGAACACCTTGTGAGGGCAGACTTGGGTTTAACTAAAATCTCAAATCGTGTGTAATCAATTACTTCATCAGTGATTGATTTTTGCCTGACGCGATCAATAAAGTTCCTCACAGTGTATACACCTATCAGTATGTCTTTCGCTCTGAGATTAATAGAGGGCTCGCTAAATCCTCCCCGGGCATTCGCCCGAATATTTCCTTGGAAAGTTTGCTCCGTTAATCGCCCTGTTTATTTTGACACGGAGAGAAGGATCAAAATGCGTGAGCGAGCGAGCGAGGGAGGGAGAGGATGGTTGACAGTGATTTGGGAGGCCATTGATCTTACTGCCTCGTGGACCCCAGAGAGGCTTACAGAGAGGGCAGTAAAGTATCATTTGATGATCTGAGGTGCATTTCAATAAAGACGTGTCTGCATTCACAATGTCCCTCAGTCGACACGTGATTACATTCCAAACGCTTGAGCTGCAAAGGGCAACATGATCTCAAACTTGATGCCACATTTAATGTTTGACTGAAAAACGGAAAGAGACAAACTACAAGGATGCAGTAAATACGTGACCTAGCAGCAATAGAAAACAGTAGTGTGGGACTGGAAAGTAATAAATAAGATCCATAGCCTGTAAAAATTGCTCTCTGTTAGAGAAATAGCTTCCGGGTAAAAGAAGATATAGAGCTTCCATGATACAGAGGTGTCACCATTCACTCCCCTTTTGTAATACTCCCTATGAGTTTTGCAATCAATTTATTACAGGATTTAGCAACAGTATTTACAATGACACTGCATTCTTTGCAATGCAAAAAATGCTTCCTGAAAAGTAAAAAAAGAAAACTGAGAAATGGTTGAATCAATAACAAAATCAGCCAAAGAGGTGAGAAGACATTATCTTGTAACAAGACAGAATATTCTGAAAACAAGGAATAACTTGATTAAAATATTACAATAAGTAGTCATTTTTTCGCGGTGAGGACTGGACCACTTGTGCCCCTGACTCCAAGCTGTCCCTCTTCACAATCCACCTGGTCATCTCTGTCCAAAGTCCACCTGGTCATCTCTGTCCAAAGTCCACCTGGTCGTGTTGCTGATCTAGTCTCTTCCTGTCAAGTTGTGCTGTCGCTGGTCACTGCCCACCCAGTCCCATTGCTGTATCTGTCTAAACCTCCTAATACTCGCCTACGAATAGCCTACTGACATTTACATCTCCTCGGGAGGATCTGACCTTTTGCACCCTATGTAAACACTGTGATTAGTTTGAACTCCCTGTTATGAAAAGCCGAATGACATTTATATTTACTCCTGAAGAGTAGGTATTTTTTTGACCCGGCAGTCATTTGAACTTTGGAATGTTTTGAAGGATTTAGCCTTAAAACGTCATGTACTCTTATCTCCACCCGCCACAGAAAAGGACCAGCTAATCCCTGGAGCCCAGCTCCTCTCTTGGTTTCTTCCAAGGTTTCGGCCTTTCTAGGGTTTTTCTCCTCCTCTAGTGCTACAGTAAGGAACTACAACCCCAAACACAACAGTCTTTCCATTCGCTACAGTCGTTAACAACGATGAATCTGAAGTAGCCGACTTTCACTGACGCTCCAAATGGGTCTGCAGAGGAGAAATAGGAGGAAAGAGACCTTCTATATTTTCTCACATAAGAAAATAATACTGTTGTCATGATGCAGGCCACAGGGTCTCGGGTCAATGCATGTTCACAGTTGAGTCTGTACAGGAAGTCAACTGCATTGGTTTTTCGGTCCAGATTCAGAATTGACTTGAGTTGAATTGTAGCTGATAGTTGGTATCAGAGCTCTGCTGGTAACAACTTTGCAGACCTGGACGCTGTTGCCGAGTCCTCAGCTGAATATCCGTTGGAAAATGTTGCTTTAGGTTCCAGCATCATCTGAACCAATACCAACGCAGAACGCCAACTTGGCAGCAAACAAGAGATGGGATGACTTCATATATAATGGGATAATTTCATTATAATCAAACCGAAGATCTCTAAGGTCTATCCAGAACCAGTGAATGGGATTTGTGGGCAGCAGTGATTTGATTGTTGAATAATGGTGGAAATTAAAAAGGTATTACAGTTATTACATTGAAGGACTTGTCAGTGAGAACCACATTACCTCCTGCTTGCTCTGATGACATGTCCCAAACCTGATAATGTGGAATCATTTTTGTACAGGGAAAAAAACAATTCTGGTAATGCTTTAAAAACCGGTTTATACAGATGTCATGCTGTCTCGCAGGTGAGAAAATACTTTGATAAGCACTGTAATAGTTCCCAGGCTATAACACAGCGCATAATAGCAGATTAAAACAAACATTCAGTGTTAGCCTTAGTAGGTGTGATCTAATCATTCAGTGAATTTAAGTAACATGGCCATCATTTACAATTTAGCTTATCACTATGGTGTGACGTGTGGCTTCAAATCCAGCTGTTTAAGATTTGAGACATGTGGGGCAACGACAGCATAAGACAATAGAGCCAGTGCCTACCGCGCCAGGGTTTTCTCCCAACTTTCGCCATTAACCTCTCTAAAACAAAACGCCCCGGCAAAACGTGTTTTGAAATCCAGCGACTAATGAATGAGATGTTGTTTTTTTTTTCTGAAGCTTGCTGCCTCAGCTTGCCTCCTCAGTGTCAAAGAGAAAATGGTTGGGTATTTCCAAGCCCTCAAGGGCAGTTACAAAGTCTTATACAGTAATGTGAAAAAGTACACCCCCTGGAAATAATGTCTTATATGGACACGAATATCTGAGCTCAATTCCAACCACATTTATTGATAAAGGTAATTTAATTTATAAAATCATACAAAAAGAAAGACTTTGAAATAATTTATGCAACTAAAATAAACAGTAATATAATTTCCTTATACGGAATGAGTTAGTGCACCCCTACCTTTACCTTCACAAAATGGCAAAAATTAGAATCAGGTATACCAAAGCAGCTACAAATGATTAGAAAATGATTAGATAGTAACGTGGGAGGGTCCAGCCTTCCAAAAACGGTCTTAACCATGTGTGTATGGTAACACATCTTGCCAATATCAAGGCCTCTCCGAGACTCTCACAATAGAAATTTGATCTACGGTAGGAGGACTTGAATCGGGCCTGCACGCAAGAAAGCTCTTGAACACGACACAGTTGAAGCAGTACTGTAAAGAAGAGTAGTAATAAATTCCTCCTAGTCACTGTAAGAGACTGATAGGCAATTAAAGAAACGACTAAATTAAGTTATTTCAACTAAAGGGGCAACAACAGCTATTGAGACCAGGGGTGTACAAACTTTTCCCGCTCTGTGAAATTGCTTTTCTATTGAATTTCAATGAATACATGACCGTAAAGTGTAATCTTTCAGTGTCAGTTGTTAAATTAGGTTACCTTTATCTGTCAATAGTTTTGAGGAAACATTTACGTATCCATTATGTCCAAATATGTACAAAAATACAACTTTCCAGTGGGTGTAATTATTTTTCAGAATGTGGGTCTAATAATTGACTCTGCTGTCAGGCATCAAATGGTTACATCATTTGATGTGATTAGTGGATATGCTAAATTCCTACTGTTGCCAGACTTGTAAGAGCTGTCAACCACTATGTAATAAATGTAATAAATGTAATAAAAAAATAAAGGATGGGAGCCAAAGAAATTTCATTATACCTTTTTATGTCATGTCCAACTATCATCGGCAAATGTCAACATTTTGACCTAGATTTCTTAAGACAAAAGGTGCAATGCTTTATCAAATTCAGCAATGTAGGTTTTGTGGTGCATTATAGATCTGTGATCTTTAAGATTTTGCATTGGAATCTGAATTTATTGACCAATTTGAGTGCCTAAAATTGTCATATGGTGTGACACAAAAGTTATTGTATATAAAATGACAATGGGGTATACTTTTCTTAAGAAACTCACTTTCTTATAATTCTTTATCATTACTATCTTGAGATCCAACATTTCCTTGTGAAAATTCATTACATTTTGTATTATTTTTCTTAATCATCGTGCAAATTCAGACATCTATTTTCTATCTTTCAGCACTGCTCCAAAAAAATTAAGGGAACACTTAAATGACACATCGGGTCTCGATTACCAAAATATACTGTATTAAATATCAAAATTGTGTAATTCGTTGAAAAAAAATGTAACAATGGTCAATGGAAACCAAAATCACCAACTGATTAATGGTTGGATTCAAACTCAAAGTCAGGGTACCTTTGGCTAGCACTTGGAGGTCTGTGCGACCCTGCAAGTATAAGCTTCCCCAGAATATCAATGACCCACCGCCAAATGATGTTGATGTTGCAGTCAGCATAACGTTCACCTCGGCGTCTCCAGACTTTCACATGTCACGAGAGCAGGCCACCAATGGTGGACTGCCTATTCTGGTGTTCTGTGGTGAATGCCAATGGAACTGCACGGTGCTGGGCTGTGAGCACAGGTCCCATAAGAAGTCAACGGGCCTTGATGCCACCCTCATGGAATCTGTTTCTGTCAGTTTGGTCAGACACAGTGGTATCTGAACAGACACACTGGTATCTCCTACATGTTCTTGAGAGTACTGGGAGACACAGCAAACTTTCTTGCGATGATACGTATGGATGTGCCATCCTGGAAGAGCTGGAATACCTGTGCAACTTGAATGGGCTGCAGGCAACGCCTCATGCTACCAGTAGTGATAAGGACACTAGCAAAATGCAAAACTAGCGAAGAATCAGTCAGGAAGGAGAGAGCATTTGTCTGTGGCCACCACCTGCAAAACCATTCCTTTTTTCGGGGTTGTCTTGCTATTGCCTCTCCAGTGCGCCTATTGTCACTTTCATTTGCACAAAAACAGCTGACACTGATTCACAATCACTTATACTTACTATCTGGACAGATTGATATCCCTGAAGTTTAATTGACTTGGTGTTATTCTGTGATGATTACATGTTCCCTTAATTTTTTTGAGCTGTGTTTTTTAGATTAATTCTGACAAACCCTGACATAAAAAAATGATTGTGTATCATGCTGAAACTATTTTACATGTGTTCCATTGAGATTTTTATGATTTAGCACTTCAAAAGTTTGAATGTCACACCAAATTATATAGTGTCACACCATAGGATGAACAATACCACAGTACAATTTGTCAGTGCAAAAATGTGTATAATATGCATTTAACATTCAAACAAAAACTGACTAGTGACACAGGACTAGTGAAGAACCATATTTCTAGTAAGGAAACACTAATAAATAATAATATCACAAGTAATTGTTTACAGTTAAGTCTGTTGAATATTAACTACTGGTAAGTATTGATTACTCAATTACCCCTAAGTAAATCAGTCATATAAACAAGGTTAAGTCTTCATATGACAAATGGTGTAGGTACAGTCTTCTTCAGTAGGCACTAATGTAAAATAATAGGCTACTTTGACTGTGAGAGGTCAGCTAAAACAAGAAAATTAATTAGACTCGGATTAGCAAGGTGTTCAAGGCTGGCTATAAAACTATCCTTCAGCCTAGTTCACTTGTCGTCATGTGATGATAGACAGAAAGTGTTAAAAATGGCAAAACATACATTAAGCTCAGCTATTAGTTATAAAATACAATAAAAAATTGTTTGCTCAAATGAATAATAATTCTGTGTGTAGGAAAATACTGTTCATGTCATGTGGTGTGACGAATGGATATTAAGTGACAATCAAAACCTCTCACACAATATGATATAGTGTCACACCATAAGAGGTTTCATGCAATCCTAGCAGCATACCCACTGCAACATGGTAACATAGATTTAAAAGTAATAATGACTAAAAGTAATTTATCTTTGGCATTTTTATGTAGAAAGTGTCACACCAAAAGAAACTAGGAAATGGTACTGAAGTGGGAGTGCCAAAAATGTGATGTGATTTATTGAAAAAATGACAAGAAACATCTCACATTGTAACCCATACTTTCCAAATGTATTGTATACTTAAGAAGGGGTGTGGAATATGATGAACAAACCAGGCAAAGGGCTGTTCTAAGGCACAATGCAACAGTCCATCTGGATACATTTCTTACTGGTGGTATAGTGCCTTAAGCTATAAAGCACAAACCCTTGCAATTATTAAAAACAAAACTGATCCATTACTTTGAGTTTGTGGTATACTGATTCATATAGTATATTGGTAATGTACCACAAATTATTTACATTACTAAAAGTTATATTATTCAGGACTATTCTGCAATACAAAACTCATAAAAAATCTCAGTGGTAGTCAGTTCTGCATAGGCTTGCATTGAATATTCCAAGATATATATGTGTTGTAGGTTTGATTCCCACCGGGCCAGAAAAGGCATTGAAATGTATGCTCTCACTGGGTAAGAGCATCTGTTAGGGCAGGGGTTCTGAAACCTCCCCTCAAGGACCACTAGACATTCCATGGATTTGTAATTTTCCAGAGCTAGCCCACCCGATTGAACTTGTGAACTAGGGGAGAGCGGGGTATGTTGTCACACTTTTCACACTGTGTAACATTTACAGGGCACAATACATCACAATGCTATAAATATCATTCCAAATGAAAGAAGGATGTCTTGGGCACATATTTTGTATTCATTACCTCCTCATATCTTATTTCAGTATGGAGTTGTAGACCGTCAAATAGAGAGTGTGCACTTGTGACAATTTGCCCCATCAGTGGGTAAGTTGTCACACTATGTAGGGTAAGTTGTCACATTGGATTATCAACAAATAAGAACACAACTAATTCATTGTGAATATTGATTTCAAATTCAAACCAAATTCAACTTCATTAAAGAACTCAAAATGAAAAAAAAAACATGCCTAGAGAATCTGGCAAATCATGCCTGTCAATCAATACAATAATGCTGGCATAGCAACTGCAACTGCACCTGCCCCACAGCCTTTAACATTGTCAGGTGGTGTGCTGTCATTATCTATCTTTCTTTTATAATTTTTTACAATCTTTCTTTCCTTCCCCACTTTTTTTCATTCCTTCCTTCCTTCCTTCTTTCCTTCCAAAACACATTTCCTCATTGCACTTGCATATTCATTACAGGCTTATTACGCCCTCCTCCCTGTCTACTATCCTTGTTTCCATGATGCAGTTCATAACACCACACTGAATTAATGACACTGTATGAACTAGTGTATGTGTGGATATACTATCTCATACAGTAGGCAAGTAGTATGTCAGTAGACACACACAAACACACAGACACACCAGAGCCTGTCTTGTGTAGGCTAGTCCAGGGATATGTCAGCTGCTTTAAACTATACGTATATATACATAATAATCCATTTACAGTAACATTTAATAATATTATAAGAGCTGATTAAAACGTATTACAATGTTTTCGGAGCATGTTCTTTGTGTCTATTTATACCGGAGCAAGTTGTCACGTGAAAACCTGCCCCAAGGTCATTGAGACAACTTGCCCCAAACTGACATGTGTGTTAATGTTGGCTAAATCTCAAGTTTAGCTCAACATACAGTATCTCACAAAAGTGAGTACACCCCTCACATTTTTGTAAATATTTGATTATATCTTTTCATGTGACAACACTGAAGAAATGACACTGCTACAATGTAAAGTAATGAGTGTACAACTTGTATAACAGTGTAAATTTGCTGTCCCCTCAAAATAACACAACACACAGCCATTAATGTCTAAACCGCTGGCAACAAAAGTGAGTATACCCCTAAGTGAAAATGTTCAAATTGGGCCCAAAGTGTCAATATTTTGTGTGGCCACCATTATCTTCCAGCACTGCCTTAACCCTCTTGGGCATGGAGTTCACCAGAATTTCACAGGTTGCCACTGGAGTCCTCTTCCACTCCTCCATGACAACATCACGGAGCTGGTGGATGTTAGAGACCTTGCGCTCCTCTACCTTCCGTTTGAGGATGCCCCACAAAAGCTCAATAGGGTTTAGGTCTGAAGACAGGAGATAGGGTTAGGTCTGGAGACATGTATGGCCAGTCCATCACCTTTACCCTCAGCTTCTTTAGCAAGGCAGTGGTCGTCTTGGAGGTGTGTTTGGGGTCGTTATCATGTTGGAATACTGCCCTGCGGCCCAGTCTCCGAAGGGAGGGGATCATGCTCTGCTTCAGTATGTCACAGTACATGTTGACATTCATGATTCCCTCAATGAACTGTAGCTCCCCAGTGCCGGCAGCACTCATGCAGCCCCAGACCATGACACTCCCACCATCATGCTTGACTGTAGGCAAGACACACTTGACTTTGTACTCCTCACCTGCTTGCCGCCACACACGCTTGACACCATCTGAACCAAATAAGTTTATCTTGGTCTCATCAGACCACAGGACATGGTTCCAGTAATCCATGTCCTTAGTCTGCTTGTCTTCAGCAAACTGTTTGCGGGCTTTCTTGTGCATCATCTTTAGAAGAGGCTTCCTTCTGGGACAACAGCCATGCAGACCAATTTGATCCAGTGTGCAGCGTATGGTCTGAGCACTGACAGGCTGACCCCCCACCCCTTCAACCTCTGCAGCAATGCTGGCAGCACTCATACGTCTATTTCCCAAAGACAACCACTGGATATGACGCTGAGCACGTGCACTCAACTTCTTTGGTCGACCATGGCGAGGCCTGTTCTGAGTGGAACCTGTCCTGTTAAACCACTGTATGGTCTTGGCCACCGTGCTGCAGCTCAGTTTCAGGGTCTTGGCAATCTTCTTATAGCCTAGGCCATCTTTACGTAGAGCAACAATTCTTTTTTTCAGATCCTCAGAGAGTTCTTTGCCATGCGGTGCCATGTTGAACTTCCAGTGACCAGTATGATGGAGTGTGAGAGCGATGACAACAAATTTAACTCACCTGCTCCCCATTCACACCTGAGACCTTGTAACACTAATGAGTCACATGACACCAGGGAGGGAAAATGGCTAATTGGGCCCAATTTGGACATTTTCACTTAGGGGTGTACTCACTTTTGTGGCCAGAGGTTTAGACATTAATGGCTGTGTGTTGAGTTATTTTGGGGGAACAGCAAATTTACACTGTTAAACAAGCTGTACACTCACTACTTTACAATTTAGCAAAGTGTCATTTCCTCAGTGTTGTCACATGAAAAGATATAATCAAATATTTGCAAAAATGTGAGGGGTGTACTCACTTTTGTGAGATACTGTAAGACTGCAGCTAAAGTATCAAAAGATGTGTTATTCTCTCCTCTACTCAGTGCAAAATTATAATTTTCTACATTCATACCTGACAAGGTTTTCTTGCATAAAATGTAAAGTGGCAAATTTTTAAAAATAATAAAATTTAAAAAAAATTTCTTATTTAAAAATAAGAAACTTGTGCTCACCTCGTATTAAAGTGATCTTGATCACTTGTGAACCGGAAGTTGACCATAGAACTAGTCACACAAAGTAGCTATTTGATTTTTGAGAGAGCACCTTTAGTGTTGGAGGTATGAGCAGTGTGACAACTTACCCGAGTGACAACTTACCCCGCTCTCCCCTAAATATAACTGCCTTGATTAGGCGAATCAGATGAGCTAGTTCAGGGCAACAACAAAAATGTTCAAGTCAGCTGGTCCCACAGCATAGGTTTGAGAACTGCCATGCTAAAGAACTTTCGTAAATGTAAATGCATGCATTTCTTCTTTTCAAAGAAGCTTTGGGTAACACCTCTAAGTACAGATTGACCAGCCTGTCAAAACACAAAACAAGCGTAAGGTACTCTGGAAAACAGTGTTAAGGGTAAAAAAAACTGAAGCGCAGTACAGCCTCTCTTCCAGCTCGTCCGGACAACCAGGTCGCCCCCTGTAGGCCAAACATCTCCATCAGGGTGGTTATGCCCTTCGAAGGCAAAGAGTCAGTAACCAAACGCCTGATCTAACGCCTGATCTTACACCTGATCTTATCTAAATGAAACAAACACATCCAAACCAGCCCTCTAAATCCTGGCCGAGATTCGATACAAGAACAGCTGACAATGTGCCTTTCAAAAGAGAATTTCCACTCTGTTGGCTGGGATTGATGTTGTTCTTGATCAGTCTATAGTAGAAACGGATCCTCGCAAAATGCCCAAGCTCCGCTCGTACGCGTGAATGCATCGCGTGCATGAGTTTTGCTTTGTGCGCACACGCTTCTAGCGTTATTAACACACTAGCAGCATTTTGAAATATTACATGTATCCTGAGGGCATTTTGTCAAAATTTTGCAGTTACGTAACGATCACCCATGCAAGCGCTTAGAGTAAGCATGATGCCGTTTGTCAAGTCGTATTTTCTCCTGAGTTCTAACGGGAAAAGTGCATGACACAATTGCATGGCTTTCTGCACTCAGAATGCCTAAGGAATTCATGACTTTAAGTCCAAAAACCTGTACGAGTGTGGATGAGATCATACACATCACGAGAGCACTAACTGTGCTCTAACTGGCGTGAGGTAGCCTTTCGGTCAGAGCATCTGAAAAATAATCAAAATGCTGACGGATTGAATCTGATGTTCTCTCCCTGAGCAAAGCAGTTAACGCTATTTCTACTTAACTTGTTGCTGAAATTGTTTTCAAGGAAACCCAACTAATAAAACAAGGGTAAGAAATGCACTAATTTATATACATGCAGGCATAGGCCTACTGTGCACACACACACACACACACACTTTATTAAACATTTTGGTTTCAGGTAAATATCAACGTTTAGGAGAAGCAGCGAGCAAGGCTAGAAACAAACGTAAATTACATTTAAGCAGTTGTATACATAGTATTTCATCTTTTGCCTGTACATGCCTAACCTTCATTATTCTCTGATAACCAATTCGACATTGTTTTAAAATATAGATCACAGTGGTCTAGTGATGCTTTTGAAATGCCAGAAGAAAGCTTAGCATATCAAAGGTGTTCTTATCTAAACCTGTAAATGTGAGATTCAAACCGACTGTTTTGTCTCAGCGTGGTTAGACTGTCAGGAAAATGTAGATATAATCCCTGCATCTGAAGAATGGAACCTCAATGGGCTGTTGTATCAACGCTAGCGGAGCACGGCTAAAGAGTTTCGCCACAAGTGAATGTGGGATTTCTTCAGGCTTGGTGGTGAATGCCATCTAGTGGAGAAAACGCATAATTCACCCAGACACTGGCTACACCTCTTTCACCACACAGCCATTGATTCAAAAAATAAAATTGCCTGTAAAAAACACAGTAATATAAGTAAACACAATTATAGCTTCTCAGTACAGTGCCTATAACTACCAGCTAATCCCGTAGTAAAAGAAAATGCCATTCCAAAATCACTCTTTGAATGTAAATTGCAGTACATTACAGTTTTTACATATGCACTTGCATTGTTGCCCAGTATGATTCTGGATGTGTCTAAATGACTAAAATGTAAAAGTTACTGAAAAATGGCATTTCTGTTGTTTCTGTCCAATGTTTGATCAAAGGTCGTTCCATTGCTGACATGATTAGATATAAACTTTTTCAGCATGTGGTTTAACCCTAGACATTAAAACTTAACAGCTGGACCTAACAGCTGCTATCCACAATAAGGCGTCTGTTAAGTTTTATCGCACCGGGACAACTTCCCAGTTGTGTGGTCAGTGGTGGCAAAGAAGGTGGCAAATTGCGGTAGGTCTGTTACAGAGCCGCACGAATTGCACATATATATAAAAGGAAGCTTTTGAATGTCAATAACGTGTGTCAATCTCTGTCCTGGCTCAATGTTGAGCTGTGTGTGAGGTGCTCATGAGCTAAAGATGACGAACGTTCTGTTCAAACATTTGGCCCACCGCTTGGACAAACATCAGCACCAGGAAGACCTGCATGCTGAGGTCTTTTCATAGTTCTGTGGTCACATAAAGAAGACGTCGAATAGAGTCAAGACTACATTGAAAAAATCACAGGCATCTCAAGCTGACAAAAGAATATTCAGCATTTTTCGGAGTGTGTTATCGTATTATGTAGGGTATCTGGTTGTTTTTGCGAAATACGCATTGAGTTCACTTAACCCACTCACCGTGGATAGCAGAGCCTGCTAAATCAAAAAATGAAAATGTTATGATATTTCTGTGTGTATAATTTACTGTATGTATTTTGGTAACTGTCTTGACACTAGGAAGGGTTGCCAATGCCTTAGTTAAATTTCATTACTAGATTTTAACTGCCGAGCATTTCTTAGTATTTTCTTGTTTTTTTTTAGTTGGATGTAAAATAAACATCTTTATAATCTCTTATAAAGAAGTACCGAGTTACCAGAGAAAATACTACACAGATACCTGTATTTCTGTATTGAGGGAACAAGAGAAGGCGTCCATGAGAAACGCCATATGCATCTCAACTGAATGCGTGCAGTCAGAAGTAATCAAGTGTCAAAAGCATTTGTCAAAGATCGCCATCTTGTGGGTTTTCAGTGATACTAAAACACCTTTTATCCAATTGACGTTGGTCAAAAGAATAATTATAACAAAAACATTCATGAGCAGACAACCTGCATTTGCAATAAATGTTGGATTCTTACCTTTCTAGCCATTTCAGTGAACACACCTCCCCATTTCTCCCCATACCGGCATATGCAATGAAATTGGCCAGATTGTGCTCTTCAACGTGTTAAGTGATCCCCATATTACTGTTTAATTATTTTTTGAGGATGGAACTTAAGTTACGGAAGAGCGTGCTCAATCAAGAAATGAATGCCCACAAGGGACCATGATGTGCAAAAATTTTCATAATTTCTTCATTTAGTAATTTTTCAGGTGTGACCCTCCTATAGTCTGACCAGTGGTAATACATCCTGCAAAAGTTTACACATTTCTTAATGATTTTCATTTTGTCACAGAGGAAAAACAACTTTTATTTGGATTTTGTGGATATACTAGGCCCTGGAATGTTGGCAGTTAAACTTGTTCACTTCTGAAGGGTTAACCAGGGTGGACTGGCCCGATCCAACTAGGCACCAGCCTCTCCACAAATATTTTCTAAGAAGGAAACCTACTAAGATTCCAGACGTTACATTTCTACACTTGGGCATACTGTAGCGACATTTACACAATGTTCAAATATATACAATAATATTTTTTAACTCAATCTCTGCAGGTCTTATTCTTTAAGTAGAACATTATAACACGTAACATGGTCATAACCACATCCTTTTAGCTTCTCAGAACAAAGTGACACAGGACGGTCGTGATCCTTCATGGCTGTTGTACAGTCTACAACTGTACGTGAGCGGGCATGAAACAGGGCCAGCCATCCCACCGTGAGGTCACTTTACTGGAGGTTACTCTCGATGTGTTCCTGGCTGCCCCCCTCAAGGTCTTCAACACCGCTGGATGCAGATGCGTTATCCACGTTCACTGACAAGAAAATTGCTACGTGAAGAAAATAATGACGACAACAATGTAGTGACAATGCTGAAGAAATATACACCGGAGACAGAGCCCACATGCCAATATGGTAGCGATCACATTCGTAAAGCTAAAAATAAGATTCCTTTAATGGTAATCATTTGTTGGTACTACAAAGTATAGTCATATGTAGTTCCAGCCTCAGCCAGCTTCACACCTGGGTAACATTTTTGTCCTGAAGTGTAAACTGATAAGATCAGGTCACAATCCGGACACATTTCACAAGGCAGGTTTACACAGTGGTGAAATGTCTCAAGCATTCTTTGAGGTGATCAAAACAACGCAGATCCCAGGCATTTTATTTGAGAAAAAAACAACAAGAGGACAAAGAAAAAGCTAACGCCTTAAATACACAATAAAATACAAAGACAGTCCCATGTTTTCTGTGCATGCGGAAGACAAAGTAGTTCTCAGACAATTGTGACACCTTTACAATTTACAATTTAGCATTAAAAAAAAATCACTTCACATTCCAGAAAACATGCTGAAGTGTTTGGATTTGACTAGCAAGCTAGGACTTCAACGAATATTCAGTGAGAAATATCTGAGCAATGCGATTTGATCATCGGCAGCGTTACTTTTCACAGAGAGGCAGAACACAAATTTAATGCAGAGGCGCTGTGTCGAACCCCTCCGGGAGCTACAACAGTTGTTCGCGGCGGCTCCGTCGATGGCAGCTTCGCTTTCCGCTGAGGCTGCTGCGGTGTCTGCTGAGGTGATCGCCGGGGTGGCTGCTGAGCTGGCGGCGCGGCTGGCGGAGATGCGGTGAGGGCGCAGACAGGAGCTGAGCCCCACGGGAGTCCTGACGCTGTGCCCAATTCTGCCAGGAACAGTGGCAGAAATTCCGCATATGGCCGCCGCTTCCAAAGCTCAGTCCGTTTGTGCCAGAAGGCCCAGCTCGACACCCTCCCATCCAACCATAACAGGGCCCTTGCCACCTTGTCATGGACTGTTAGCTGCGGTGACTCCGGGTGGTTGAAGTACTGCTCACACTGTCACGTTAAGGTGACATGCTTCGTTGGGTCTCCCTCAAAGCGGTCTGGGTAGGGTGAGAAGACACCTCGTCTTCCACTTCTTCTGGCCAGTCCTCCAGGGGGTGATAGTAGGGAGACTCCTCGTCCTCCTCGGGGCCGACATAGGAGCTCCTCTACATTTAAACGCTATATCCTTAGCGGGTTGGTCATTCTGTTTTGTTTCAAGGAGAGGCAGGACACAAATGCAGAGTGAAGGTAGTAAAGGGTTGTATTCCAAAAGACTTATTAAAACAAGGCGAAGTAGAAGTTTACTGCCTTGCAAGGGACAGCTCATTTTCTCCCCTTGCTGGCTCAGGGAATCGAACTGGCAACCTTTTGGTTACTGGTGAGGCTTTAACCTCTGGACCACCCCCCAGTCCAATATGAGAACCGTAGAGTCACTCAATGTTTCTCGGCGTTAACATCCTACATGTTTTTCTTTTTGTACTCATTGAATACTGACATTAAACCACACCTGTGCTTTCGCAGTCCGAGAGTTATCTGCCGCAAGGTGTTCCTTTGTCTGCCACCAGTTGAATGGGGCCATTATGTTTTCACTTGTATAGCTTTTCTTTGATCCTGAATCTTACTCAAAGAAACGCAATCACTGTTTGGTCGTGGACAATATTTACAGTGCATGACAAAATGCAGTAACTATTGATATTATTGCCGGGATACAAAAGGCGAAATGCACACAAATCTGCTATATGAGCACCTGCGAAATGGAACCAATAACTTATCAACAGGCAGTCCCACTTGATAAATAGAGCTGACCCAACTGCTTGCCCAGAAATTGGCAGTCCACTAAAAGAACGTCCATTGGCAAGGTGCATTTAAACTATGGCATCAATGTAGACATATATATACACCAAATCCTGTAGTACAGAGACACGCTGCGAAAAGACATCCGTCACGACCAGGTAGAAGTTTCTGTATTTTCCTCAGGTGTATGGCACTTCAAGTGTTAGTGACTTTATACACATACGGTATGAAAACAATGGTAGTAGCCTTCGTAGCAGTTACACTTTATGCTTTATAGGTATGTGGGGGGGTATTTCCATTTCAAAAACATTTATTTGGGGTTAAATCTGATTTGCTGTAGTTGCTGAAATAGAATAAGAGTTAAAAATTGACATGGCATTTTTTGAGAGGAGGTAATTGCAATGTTGAAATCATGCTTTGCTGTTTCTCTCGTTTTAATGTCCCTCTCTTCCTCTCAGGTTGATCATGGCCTGGCACACTTTACATTGCTATTTCCTGCTCGTCCTCTCTGGGTCCTCTGCCTCATCATTCCCGACCATTGATGCAATCAGGGATCTGAGAGGAATATGGTTTGGCAACATATTCCCAAGACATGGACTCCATCTTCTTTATTGGTTCGTTGACCAATCAGACGTCAACAGCAACTATGAGACCATCCAAACCAATTGCGATCCAGCCAGAGGTGACTATGGCTTTGGCTACTACAGTAACAATGACAGTTTCCTGCCAGTACTGACCAATCCTAAACGGGAAGCTTACTACTCAGTGGGGGATATCAGTAAGGAGAATTCTTGGGGATTGCCTGAGTATGTCACTCAAAGTTACTACAACTCTCTGAAATCTGGGGACAGAAACAGAGACCGGATCATTGTCCGGGTTGTCCAAGCCAATGGGTCAAATGAGTTAAAGTTGGACAAGGTCTTTGTCACACAACTTCATCCGCTGAATGACAACAAAGCAAATCTGATCGATCCAAATCACACATACTTGGTTACCTTTAACCTCTTACGAGAAATTCAAACATTACAGGTGTTAAGCAGAAGGAATGACACGTTGGCCGGTTTAGAGGAGTTTCTGACACAAGCGGGCTATCAAACGTGCCCAACGCCAGAATTCCGTGTTTGTTCTTCCAAATCCATTCGATTCCAAAAGCTTCAGATGGTGGACATTAAAACAGAGGACGATTGTGTTTTCCTGAAGCTCGATGTTCAACCGGCCAAGAATGGCTATTTGAAAATGAGTTGGAGTAACCTGCCGAAGTCTATCATGGATCTTAACATGGTGGTGGCGCTTTTCAACGATGACGCTAGCACAAACATGTTAGCCAAGTTCCCTGTCGGAAATGAGACCTCTGGAACCTCTGACGTTACCGTGGCTCTAAACTCTGGCCTTCAGGTCAGGCTCCTCAAACAGAAATCTCTCTGGGATGTAATGGAAAGGGAAATCTGGAGGGGTGCTGAATTTGACAGTTCATACGGCTTGATTCCAGTCAGCCTGAAAGGCTACGATGCCAGTCTGCAGCTGTACACTAAAGATGGCTATGCTTGTGGTCGGTTGTTTGTGACGACATCTTTCGCTGACTGGGAGGAGGTGTTTTATGAATCTTGGGTAGGGTTTTACTCAGGAAACAGCGTGAACAACAACAAATACTACACCTTTCAGTGGGCAGGGTCGTTTACCAAACAGTCTTGGTCAGAGGAGATACCGGAGTATGATGTCTATGTTTATGAGTCCAGAATGGCTGTTGCACCAGGTGTCCAGGCTCGATTCATGCTGTCTAAATACAATGAAGTTGCACGTACGGCAGCCTGGGGAAGTCAACACTAATCAAATTCAGAGCTTATTGCGGTCTTCAGGGGTAAACCTTAGTAGAAAAAAGTATTTCATGTTTGACTGAATTGACTTTCCCAAACAACTATATATTTTGAAACCTTTAGGCGTCTGACCATAATGTCATTATTTTGCTTTATTTGGCTTTCTTGGTCCATTAATAATAATGCTAATTGTGAATTAATGCACATAATGTCAAAGCAATACATTCTGCAAAATTAACGTTAACTACATTTTATTTGATAACACATTGTAAAAATACATGCAGTAACTTTTTTTTAGCATGCTTCAATTTGAAATTATCTTTTCAATTTGAAATGAATAGAAAACTTTTAACAAATGTAGTTTCAGTTTTTAGTGGTGTATGTTGTGTGAATTACCCTGTGTATTGTGCCACAAATCAAAAAGCTGTGTACTTATATTTCAAGTATTATGCATTTGAAATTGATTCAAAATTGATTCAGAGTATATCTTAAGTATACACAAACGCTCTTTACAAAAATGGATTATAATTATTCTAAAGTACATGATCTTAATTCTAATACTTAAATACTATTTTGTGCACTAAATTACACCAAATGTGGTTCCAAAAACATAAGAAGTTTACTGCTTTTCTGTCTTGGGACTTTAGAGTAAGCTGTAAATGTTTTAAAACCCTAACCTGACGTAGCAATACTTTTTCCAATACAAAGTACAAGCAAACTGTTTTTCCAACAGCGGGATAGACACATTGTTCCTCATTCCAGTGTACAGTTTTGAAGGGGCCGGTCACTGCATAGGGAAACAGGCAGCCATCTGTGGTCCAACTGTTAGCTTAACTTACAAAAACTTACAAAGATTCCCTTCTCTAACTGGTCAGTTTGGCCAAGTGGCCAGCTCTAGGAAGAGTGCTGGTGGTTTCAAACTTGCTCCATTTAAGAATTCAGGAGTCCCTTGTGTTCTTGGGAAACTTTAATGCTGCGGAAATATTTTAGTAGTCTGAACTCGAGACAATTTCATCAACCTCATGGCTTGGTTTCGCTCTGACACTGTCAACTGTGGGACCTCAAATAGACAGGTGTACCTTTTTCAAATCATGTCTAATCAGGTGAATTTACAACAGTTGCCTCCAATCAAGTTGTAGAAACATTTTGAAGATCAGTGGGCACAGGATGCACCTGAGCTCAATTTCAAGTGTCAGCAGAAAGGGTCTGAATACTTACGTAAATGAGTTTTTTCTTCATTTCATATGCAAAAATGTCTAAGATTGATGTGGAAAAAAAATTTCTTAAATTTAGAACAAGGCTGTAACATGACAAAATGTGAAATAAGTGAAGGGGCCTGAATGCACTATATCTATTTATGGAGCTTTATGTGAAAAGTAACCTAAAATCCATCCAGTGTCTGGTTAATAAATAATAAATCCGTTAATAAATGCTTCCTTTGAAATAACAATCATTAGCATCGACTACCCAAAAAAGTACAATATATTCTGGGAAAGTCTATCATTTTAAAAATATTAACATTTTAAAAATAAGATCAAGCTAAACCAATTTACAGTTCAGTTTTTAAAACCTGTATTACACGTTCAGGAAATGTGTATTGGTAGTTGTGAAAAATGAAGTGGGACATACAAACACCAGCAGCAAATAAGACTCAAAGCAGCAGAGCTATTTTTTATGAATAATTTATTGCCAGTAGGAAAGCGTGAGCTAGTGGCAGTATTCAATAAAAACCTTAACAAGACCATAGCATTGCTCACACACACACAGACACCTGAAAAAGTCACGTGTCCATGGATAACTTTGCACTATAAATATATTGGGTCCCATTTTCGTGGTGGAAAAATAAAGAGGTTCCAAAGTCGCCATTTACAAACAAACAAATAAAAAATAGAACAACACAAGAATATGCAGTCGCTCATCGAAGACCCTTTTTGAAATGAGCAGGAGACAAACTTTTTACGGATACATTGTGTTTTGGAAAAGCAGCGCTCTTCTCTTTTTAAACAAGTTTCAGTTTTCTTTTCTTGTGAATGAAGGAACAGGAAGGCTGATAACGCCACACACCATTTAACTTGTTGGGTTTTTTTTCTCAAAAATAAAAGCATAAAATATCTACAAAACCTAGTAAACCTTGAAATCAAAACTGTACATTTAAATTTACATTGAAAATGAATGAGGATTTGTATAAAAAATCAGTTTGCACGGTTTTACCTATACAAATACAGATATCACCTTTTTTTTCTTTTCAATTTCTGTGTTGACGCTTTTTTTTTTCTCACTTGTACATCTCAGTGTGCTTTTCTGTCAGACATTTCATGTGCATGATTGACATTTACCTAAAGCAATGGCACAGCCAACTCAAACGGGGGTATTTTTCCAGTACTGCAGGACTTGGGCACATAGGAAGCTACAGGGTCCGACGATCTTAAATTATATCTACGTAGAGAAGCTTCCGCCCAGCCAAGCAACCTTCACAGAGTAAGACCAGCCTCAACAACCAATCTCAACGCCCCCGGTTTAGATCGACAAATTCATTTTCCTGGGTGTGTAACGTGAAATGTGTTGTGTGTACAATACATGGGGGGGGGGTGGGGTTATGGAGGTGGAAGGGGTAGGGAGGGGGCAGGGTGTTCAGGCACTTTTGTTTGGATCCAGTGTCAGACTTCAGTGTGCTGTTGGGAGTCCAGTGCGGGGATGGCCACCCGCTCAAAATGGCCCTCGTCGCCGCTCTCGTAGTCGCTCAGCATGACCTCTGACTCCTCGCAGCACGCCGACATGTCCGAGCAGGAGGCCGTGGACGTGTACAGGGACATGGACATGTTGTCCAGCGCTGGCGTGTCGAAGTCCCCCCGCCTGTACCCCATGGGGTAGCCTGCCCGGTAGCCGCCGGCTCCACCCAGGGTGGACGCCGGAGTCGTGGTGGCGTTGGTGTCGGTTGCCGAGCCGGCGCCGCCCGGGCCTCCCTCCGCGTCGCTAGGGCAATGGTGGTGCGGTAGGTACTGGTTAAGGCTGTAGAGCTGGGGGAGCGGCGGGCGCCGGCGCACACCGGAGGCCGAGCCGGGGCTGCCCCTCCGCGGTGGTTGGAGGGTTTCGTAGCGGTCGCCGTACTCGGGCAGCAGCGGCGGTGGGGGAAGGTCCTCGTGGGCGTGGAAGTCCTCGGGCGGCGGCGGGAAGTCGCTCTCGATGTCGTAGCCGCCGGGGTAGTAGTCGGTGTCGATGGCGTTCGGGTCGCTGTACAGGGGGGCCGGGGACTCCACAACCTCATACTGCGGGAACTCCTGGATTCCAGGAAGTTGAACACTTGGCATCCAATCAGATGTGTCCCAGTGGTAGCCTATTGGACGGGACGCACAGAATTATACACAGAATTCACCCTATGCCTCAATCGAAGCACCCTTCTAAATGACAGTAAAGATTACATACAATTACTACACCAGGATGTTACGATTATGAACCCACAACATGCAAGCCACAAAACACTGAGGGATATTTGTTAAAATAAATCAAATAAAAATTCCACAATACTTCATCAAAATCCATGCACACAAAAACTCTTTTTTTCTATCCTTGTGGGGACCAGAAAACCCATGTTCCCATGATCTCCTAAACCTAGTTCTTATCCTAATTTTAACATTGCTAGCCTTTATGTCTGAATCTAATCTAGCCCAAACCCCTAACCCATTCCTTCTAAATGTAAAAAAAATAAATAAAACTATACTCCGTTCTACCCTAGACCTAACTCCTAAGCACGAAATAGCAGTTTTTCCCCAAATGGGGACTGGCTAAAAAAAAATATTTGTCAGGTTTTACTATCTTGCAGGGACTTCTGGACCCCACATTTATTGTTAAACCAGTACCACACACACACACACACACACACACACACACACACACACACACACACACACACACACACA
>JACXGI010000764.1:0-12544 GCA_016801175.1 Esox masquinongy | reverse complement strand
AGATTAGTGATTTTCAAAGCAATGTTTCGAATGGTTTCTTTAAAGTTGGCTCCAAGTTGTCAGTGAGACACATCAAAGAATACTGAGTGATAATTCTATGCAACGTTGGAAAGCTGTAGTTACTAGGGGGAGAGGGTACACAACAACCCTTAAAGGGTTGACGCAAGGGATTTTTAGTAACGCTGATGTGACAAAATTAGACCCTTTTGAAGCACAAACTAGGCAACACACAGTAAGGTCAAGAGAGTTTTAGTTACAAATCCATGTTTAGTTTGTAGCTTTTGAAACAACGACTTAACCAAATAATGTGTAAACATTACCAGTCTCATTTTGTCACAGCATCCACTTCATGCAAGGGATTGTTTGTTTGGTTGACAGTATGGGGGGGTGGGGGATTGTGAAACAGCACTGGGCTTCAGGCAAACAAATGACAAAACGGTCACCTCTTGGGTTCTTGAGATCGTGAGCCAAACAAGACTCTTAAGATGAGGCGAGAAAGGACAGGAGAGAGGGAGAGAACAAGTCAAGTTAAGAACCTGAGAAAATGGTGAGCCCCAAACAAGGATGAAAAGAACATGTACCTCTCTGAACATGGTAACAAACTGACAATACAAACACTCGTGCCGTTTTTCTTAAACAGTCAACTGAAGGGAGTGGGAGTTGAATAGAACGTCTTCTGAAGGGCGTCCTGCTGCTCTGTTAATTAGCCAATTGTGTGATAAGACCCGATTTAAATGGCAGTTGGACAGATGCCAATGAGATGAGGGATATCACTGGATAAGGAAAAGGCATCCCAGAGGCCAAACTCGTCATCCTGACAGCTAGGATGGATACCAGACCTGTATTCAAATACTATTGAAAACAATTTTACCGGCAGCATACTTAGAGGTTTTGGACGGAAAACAAAGGGCTGCTCGTTCACATCCCTGAGCCATTGTGCCCTCGAGCAAGGCACTTAACCCAAATGCCTCCTATAAGAGTCTCTGGAAAATGGTGTCCGCTAAATCAATTAAAATATAAATACTTCAGATGTGTTCACTGAGCTTTTCTGGTCCAGTTGAACCAACGGAAATTTCCAAAAGCCAAATCCCCGGCCACCTAGTCCTCCAGCCAGGCGAACGCAGACACATTACTTGAAATATTTAAAATAGCATTTGAATCCAGGTCTGGCGATTTAAACGCCAAAACAAGGTAACAATCACAGATGCCTAAAATGTAGGTGATAGTAAAAAAAGAGTACCTTCTCCTTCCACCGAGTCAACAACAGAGTTGACAAGGTGGATTACCGTCACTATGGAGGCTTGTGAAAGGTAAGGTGAGGAAACACATGATAAGAATTCTACCATTAGTACAAATGATTTGGAATAAGAAACCCCCCAAAAAATGGGAAGTGCCTAGTTGCTTCAGGAAACACCCAACCAACGTTCGAGAAACGTTTCCCCCACCACAATTCAATTATTTTTCTTCCCTGTGTTGACTGAGACATATGGGGTTTTTTCGGTTGGGAGGGGTGTTGGACAAAGAGAGGACAGGGAGGTAAGTACTTTTGACTGCATGATATTTAAGGACGTCTACATTGGATGTTTGGGTTTCCATGGTTGGTCACAACACAGTGAGGGAACGGGACAAGGTGGAGAGGGTGGTCTGGTCTATGTGCAAGGGAACAGACAGCAACAAGATACGGTGATGCTAGGGGTTGCCAGTATGGAAGGAAGGATCAGTGAAATTCTCAAGGAAAAAAAATGCCTTTCCACTTATGAAACCGAAGTCCTAATTCCTTAACAATGAGGTTGTATATCTGTGATGCATAAATCTATCCGAAATTCAGCAGGTTTTAACAGTTAGGTTCAGGGTAAGTACAGATGAAGGTTGAGGTGATTGATGGTAAACATTCCGACATGAAAAGTGGGTGAATATGGGAGAAAAGCCATCATATGTACTTTATACCCTCGCGTAATGCTCCTCGCTGTTTTCTTGAAACATCCTGAGGCTAAATTGTTTCAGGAGAAGCACGTGCAAAAAAAGAGAGACAAAGAAAACAAACAGAAAAGGGACATGCAAGTAAACAAATGAAAACAACAAATCAAAAGACTAGCATATTGTGATGCTAATGTGCTAAAGGGCTAATGCTATTTCCCACTTGTTACCTTTGTGGGCAAGCCAGAACATGCCTGTTTTGCAGCTAGCAAAAGTAGATGGGAGTAAGAACAGAAAAACACAAGACTACAGAAAGGCTTTTTTATGCCTGGAGAATGTCGCAAAACATTCACTTCGATCGCTTCCTTCTGTACCAAGGTGAATGACGACTTACAAGTTGGCCCCTAGTTAAAACCGTGTTCTGGGTCTGTGGACCGATTTGATCCAAATGGGAACTGAAGCCCCCGCAGCAAAGAGGGAGAGAAAAGAACACATGGCCGCCATGTTGGCCAATCATGGCATCCAAAGAAAGAGGGTTAGCATACAGCATGTACACAAGTCAACAATAGCCAAGGGGCCTCGCTACTTGTTTGACAGCACAAGACCTGCTGTCAAACAAGAACCAGAAATGTTTAAAGCATTCCTTACGTGTACTTTCCACTGCAAACATGCAAGAGCCTGATTTACTGCTTTGGAATTCTCATGGCTTTGTTTATTACAGACATTGGTCTACACAAGCAAGGCAAACAAATATATTTAGATTTATATTTAGTAAGTGAGTCAAAAAATACATTTGGTTATCTGTTTAGTACAAATATTGGTTTGCAAAATAACCAAACTTAATTTGTTCGCATGGGGTTGTTAATTGATCTGGTCAATGTATAAGGATATTTATCAATAAAAAAAGGCGGCAAGGTTGGCCATTTCACAGATACGTACCGTTGTCATCACAGGACTCGGACTGGAAAGAGCTGAGGGACTGGACCTCTGACATACTGCCCCTGGTGTTGTAGTGACAGGCACTGTCTTCCACTGGCTTCTTGGTCATACAAGGATCCAAGTCGACTACTTTAGCTGGAGTAAAGAGACACACACCCAGACAGACAAACAAACAGACAGTAAGTAGCAAGTACACATCCTGTAGCCTAGGAATGAAAGAGAGCTTTTGTATCTTGGCTTTAGTAAGAGACACTCGTTTTTGTCCAGGTAATTCCACAAAGGATCTTAAAAAACCTGGAATACAGCTTTGTCTCATTGCAGAAACTCCTAGAGAGCTTGTGAGAGTTGAAGCACTCTGAAGCCGATTGCATCAAGCTTTTCTGCTTGATGCACTGTTTCTTCAAGCCAGAACCAATGCGCTTGAAGCAGAGCGGAATGAACACAATTAACTTGTAGAGTACAGACCTGCCACAAGGAGTCGCTAAAACGTTGAAATGCGTGCAAATTCAACCATCCATCCCTCCAACTCAGAGAGCAAAGCTAATTTGCACTCCCATTTGCAAATACGTTTTTGAAATATTCATCAGAAATAAAGTGCACTGAGTAAAGTAGCATTACCATCATAATCGTAGTCCCAGCTCGGCTTCTGAATAGAGTCGCTGTCAGAGACCGAGTTTGACGGCGGCGGCGGTGGCAGGTTTGGCGCCACGCTGCACACCGCCACAGTCTTGCGGTGTCCGTGCGCCGTGTCTGGGTTGAATGTGCTGAACTCGGGGTGCTCGGGGATGGCCGAGCCCTCGAACGAGTTGCGGTCCAGGTTGTTGCGCGAATCGCTGGGGATGCTGGGCGTGTAAGAGATCGGCCGCACGGGCACCTGCGGTGGGATGTCCGAGTAGATGTTCTTGCTGAGCTTGACGTCGAAATAGGGTCGCTGGAGGAAGGAGTGGGGTGCTCCTGGGTTGCGCTTGTCCTCGTTGGACTTGGACCTCCTTTGGCAGACCCTCTTTCGGATGACCACGAATAGGAGGACCAAGAGGAAGATTGAGGCCACGAAGACCACAATGCCAATCACTTCTTCGAGGCCGATGTTCCAGGAGGTGGAGACAAACTCGTTGCGGACCTCTGAGCGAAGTTCACAGAGTCGGCCGCTGTAGCCCAGGGAGCAGTTGCAGCTGTACGAGCCGTATGTGTTCTGGCACTGGCCGCTATTGGAGCAGGGATTCTTCATGCACTCGTCCACATCGCTGAGGCATCTGGAGCAACAACAAGGGAGAGTTTAGAGAACACTAAATGCTAGTTGTAGGACAAGTGTGCCAAAGTAACAAAGAAAGTGTCTGTAAGCAGTTTAGCCGCACCTACCTGTCACCCTGGAATCCCTGATCACACTCACAGACGGGACCATCCAGACTGTCAATGCACTTCCCACTGTTTTTACACGGGTTGTCTGTGCAGTATGGTCCCACCTGGCAACTGCAGTGGAAGATAAACAGAAATAAACGAAAGCGTAGTGACAAATGACCTCACCACTTCCTGATCGTTCGCTGATTCGATCCATACTTCATTTTTAGAAAGAATTGCCAATATGCGTTCACGGAATTTAATGCTGCAGGAATGCTCGATACCCATTTCCTACAGATCAATGGTTCCAGTTAGTTTTTTTTTTTTATCTACAGGAGTCTAGACTGGATCGTCATTTCAGATTGAGCTTATAGATTGCCGACACGTGTTACTCTTGATGGAAAATACTGAGCCCCGGATATCAGCGAATTCGTTTTTAATGGAATGATGGATTTCGGAGCGGAGATACAATAAGTCAGTTTTACAAAACATGGCCTTACGGAATACTTTTGAGAACATGAAATGGGAACATCTGAAATTGGTAAGGGGGCATCGTTTTAAAGGCTCATATCATTCTTACAACAACCAAGTCCCGCATATGCTACATGTCTGCGTTATCGGCCACTGTCAGATATATCCGAGCTCACAAATACTCAGTTCTGTGCTTATCCTGAAATGGGCGCTATGTTCACAAAGGTGTCATTTTAATATCTGTTGAAGGAACAGGTCTGTACCGTTGTCCAGAGTACTGCCCGCGGCACTGGCAGTAGAAGTCGTCTTCGCGTGGAACGCACGTGCCCCCGTACAGGCAGGGGTTGGAGACACATGGGCTGATGCCAATCTCACACTGAGTCCCCATGAAGGAGGCCGTGCACTTGCAGAAGTAACCTGAGCAAACCGCAGAGAATGTGGGAGGATCAAGTTAGGCCATGGTATTGTCAATTCATGTCTTCCCTTGATCGGTGTTCATAGGAGTCAGGATATCGACATATTTGACTATTGTTGCTGCAAGACACCGGGGAGATGTGTGTTAGATTATACGGTTAGAAAACTTTTAAATTAGATGATTGAGATTAGCAGTATGCTTTAGCTTTGGAGGCAGACGTTTACAGCACCAGGTCACAACCTTCTAATAACAAAATGGTAAGGATATTCCAAAAAAGACCAAAGTGGAGTTTCGTACCTCCGTGAGCCAGTGAGGAGCAGCTGCCCCCGTTTGTGCAGGGGTTGCTGGAGCAGGCGTCGGCGGGGGCCAGGGCGCACCCGGGCGTCACGTCCACCACGTCTTCCAGCAGGGCGTGGGAGCGCTGCGCCTTGGTGTTGAGCGGCAGCTCCTGGCCGTTGAGCGCGATGGCTTCCACGCAGCCCCGGAGCCCGTTGGTGACGGGCAGGTTGTGGCCGTGGCGGCCGGCGGCTGAAGTTGCGTGCTGGCGCATGTGCCCGCCGAAGTAGACGCTGTTGTCCAGGTTGAGCGTGCGCAGAGTTCCGGGCGCTGTGCCCGAGGCGGCGTGCACGCGGTCCAGGACCAGCTTGGCGTAGTTGCCGTCCACCTCGAGGGTGACCATGTGCCAGTTGCCGTCGTTCACCTGGGTGCTGTGTATTGAGACGATGCCCGGGCCGCTCCCACAGTCAAACTTATATTGCAGTCGGCCGTTCACAATCTGACAGAGGGAGAGGAACTGGTTAGGTACAACGTAACACCAGACACAAGCCCCTACCTTTATGCAAAGCGACATTTGAAGATCCAAAAGGGATTTCCTATAAAGGGCCTTTTTTATCTGGCGAATATGGGGCTCCCAGAACTTTGCTTATACCTTGAGATGCATCATGGGAGGATTTGTCTCATTCGCTAGTGCAGTCTATAAAAAGGGATATTTTTTAATAACTACTTTTCAAGTATTACTGTACTTAGACAGACAGGTTGTGGAACCATGCATTCCAATAAGGAGCAGGCTGCATCCTAAACGGCAACTTAAAAACCAGGAAAAACATATTGCACGTGGCCCCGAATGTTCCACTGATCCTCTGGCACTAAGACTCGGATTCCCCCGGAGAGGAATGTGTGAGAAAGCGCTTTCCGCTTCCCTCCCAGGGCTCCTCAAAATAGTTCCCTGCTGTGTGTTGTTGCACACATAGACAGCCACCGCATTTCCCAGAAGCCTTTCACGTGGGGGACCACCAGTAAGACAGAAAGGGTGGCTCCCAGGGGAGGTCCTGCTTATCAGGCAGTTTCCTACACGGGACAATGCGGGCTAATGGGTAGAATTGCCGGGGGGGCACGGGAGCTGAAGCGGCGGATGCTTTGAACAAGTAGGGTAATAGCCCTGGTGCAGACAGACAAAGTGGGGTTCCTTTATTAGGCTGTCATTCCAACGCCGGAAAAAAAAGACATGAAATTCATTAACGAAATGAATCGTTTTCCGGCGCTTTCGCGACTCACCTCCAGGATGCTGTAGTCGGTGCCTTTGGCGTACATGACGGTGGCGTGGCTGGAGAAGGTCCTCAGTCTGAGCGAGAGCTTCATCTCCTCCTTGTTCTCGTTCTCCATCAGCCGGTACTTGACGTAGCCCGACCCGCTGAAGGTCAGGGAGTGGCCGTCTGGGAGGAGGAGGTACGGGTAAGTGCAATGCAGGAGGGAGTGGAGGAGCAGGATGAGAAGGAAGGCAAAAAAAAGAGGAGCAAGAGGGAGAGAGAGAGGGCATGAGAAAGAAGAGGGAAACGAGAGAGAATGGAAAAAAAATGTGAAAAAGATAGGAGGGAGGGAGAGATAACTGAGCAGGTAATTATAGATAACAATGATCCGCAAAGAAACGGAATATACTGTAGGTTCGTATAATCATCGGACAGCTTCCTCTCATTATTTACATCAAAGAGGGAAGAGAGAGGAAGAGAGACAGAGAGAGAAGGCCAGAAAGTCACATGACGAGATGGTGCGAGGTGGGTGGTCTTACCGGAGCACTTGCCCGGCTTTCCACCATCTGGACAGGCACAGCTATACTTGGCTTCCTTCTGGTCTGCCACGCATTCCATGCCCTCTGGACAGGGGTTGGCATCGCACAGCTTGTTCACCATAGGGCATTTGCCACCTGAAACAATATACCCGGGTACATGAGTCAAGGAGTTGGATGGCATGAGGCCGGTGGGAGGTGTGTGTGTGTGTCCATCTTGGTTATCCATCTGTACCTTCACACTGACACTTGGCGGTGCGAATGTGCCGCGGCGTGACGAAGCTAAGGCGGGCCGTGCTATAGGTGGACATGGCTGCCTTGTCCAGGCTGACCACTTCGTCGCAGAAGCGCAGCGGGCAGTCCACGCCGGCGCACAGCTTCTTCACCACGCGTATGATGCGCACGCCCGTCATCTCCTCGATGACCGCCGCCGACGAGTTCAGCTTGCGGAAGACCACCTGAGGAAAACCAAGCGCGTTTTTTTTTTTTATGAACACCGGAAAAGACTCGGCAGCCATTATGAAGACATTCATTCAGGTTAGTAGGACTTCGCTAAACTAAGCAAATGTCAAATCAGATCTACAGTCCTTCTGGTGAGCTTGCTAGATGTCATTTTAGTGCGTGTTGCCTCAGAATATCACGTGTCATTAATTCTTTAACAGTTTTTATAATTAGGATCCAACTTCATCAGTGAATATACCGTAAACAGTCATTCATTTGGCTCTCTGGTTATAAGGCGGGTCGAAGAAATAAAAGAGCACCATTTAAAAAGCCCTTCATAAATAACCTGCCCGATTCTGTGTTATGCTATAGCTAATGTCACAGTCATCATCATTAGAATGCGGAACACAAGTATATACACAACTGGTGTTTTTAACAGTATCCCGACCCCATGGGAGGGATGAACACAAAGTGGTTAGCAAAATGGTTGCTACCTCCTGTGGCTGGTAGGGACTCCCGGACTTCTCCAGAGCCAGCAGGACGTCCAGGTCTCCTGTCCCCTGCTCCGAGGGCTGTAGACTGACCAACTGCACCTCGCTTCGCCGCACGCCGGCGATGTTCCTCAGCGCCCGCTGAAACGTGCGCCAGTAGTCCCCGACGAACTCCTCGGGCGCGATGGAGGCGAAGCGCACGGCGATGGAGTTGTCCAGCGCCTGGCGCGTCGCCTGGCGCACGTGGACGTTCACGTCCGCCGTCGCCGTGAAGCGGCCGTCCGTGACCGTGACGTTGAGCGGGTAGTGGCCCGCGTCGAGCGGGAGCCGGGCGATGACTTTGCCGTCCGAGGCCGAGACGGCAAACGGCGCGCCGGATGACCCCGGAGCCAGGCTGTACGTGAGGGTGTCGTAGATGTCCTGGTCGGTGGCGTGGATCTTGCCCAGGACACCCCCGGGGTACTCGTCGCCGGCGACGGAGATGTAAATGTCAAGCGGGAGGACGGCGGGAGGGTAGATGCTCTCGTCGATGACCCGGACGCTGACAAAGGCCGTGGAGAGGAGCCGAGGCTTGCCGTTGTCCGCCACCTACAGGGAACGGAGAGACGGTTCATTATCCAGTCTGTTGCTGGAGAGGCAAAAAGAGAGAAAGCAGTGCAGAGAAAGAGCAACGCAGCGGGACCGGAGCTTTCAATAGTATATTCCTGGCATGATAACACCTCGTACTCTGAGCTGGTTCTTAAATGTCTCCGTATTAAGGACCACCTCTATACACCTGTTTTCGTCTATCAAGTTGTCCAAATTATTATTTTCAACATGTTCCCAGGTGGACGTCCAAAATGCCATAGCCCACTATTTTGGCAACAGTGTTGAAGCAGAGTTGCTGTACAATTTTTTTGTAACTATTAGACCTAATTTTACACCTACATTTAAGTCATTTAACAAGCGCGACAATAGTGAGTGCATATATTCATACTTTTTTTTTTTACTCGACCCCCTGCGGGAATCAAACCCACAGCCCTGGCATCGACGCTCATGAAAATAGCTTTGGGACTTGTTTTATCACCCTACTTCCTTCAGGTAGATCTTTGCATTTGTTTTACCAGATCCTTTGTTTATCTTCCCAGAGTGTTACAAAAACACAGTGCAGCAAATCCCAGGGCAATACGTGTCAAAGTATCCCCTGCCATTCCCTCGGATGAACACTTGCGTGCTGCGGCATTTTCCCACCTGCAGGGGGAGCTTGTGCTCCTCCATTCTCCTCAAGCGAATTTCCCTAGTCATCAACGCTTAAGCCAAAATGCTTGACCTGGAGAATGACCAACATCCGACGACGTGCTTAGGCAAATAAGCCTCGCTGTGGATTTCAATGACGTTTCGCGCGTCTACAGATGCCGCGGTGTACAACCAAAACACGGCAAAAACAACAATCAAATCGCTTACGTCTGCAGTGCTCAAGAGGACCACTGAATATTCATATAGAAATATGTGTAGAACAGACATTGACTGTCCGTCAGTAGAATAGGGAAACCGTGCCAGCTCAATTTCTTGTTTTTCTATCCGGAATGTTCCGAACTGTCTGTGGGTCTAGAAATCGCACTCTCTTTCTCATCCGCCTACTCCTTCCCTCCTCCGAGAGAGGGGAGAGTAGTTCACCGTCCAAGCACACCCCAGCTGGCTACGCTGCTCTCCAGTACGCCTCTCATGTATGATAATGTGATATTCCGTCATGCACTCTGACACCCCCCCCCACCCGTTGGTAGAGAGGGCAGAGGGATTTTAGAGTACATTATTATTCTTTTGGTTTCGATGCTATTGTTAGACATCCTGTCATCATTGGTGAGTTTCTACGAGTGGTTTATCGTTGCGGGCAGGTGCACTGGAAGACGGCTTACATAGGAGGGAAAGCGAGGGAGAGACAGAGACTCGGAGAGAGCGTGGTAAAGTGAGGACTCAAAGCCATGCCTTTGCCCACTGAACTCACCTGGACAATTAGGACGTAGTGCTCCTTGGGCTTCCTCTTCAGCTGGCCCACCACAAGCAGCGCCCCCTGCTGGTTCACCTCGAACACGCCACCCTCATTGCCGTCGACCACGGAGAAGGCGAACGGCGGCCCATTGTGCGTGGCGTCCCGGTCGCTCGCCGTAAGCTGGAGAATGCTGGTCCCCATTGGTCGGTTCTCCTTCGAGAGGGAAGGAAGCGGTTTAGACTTGTTCAAGTGTTCGAGGTGCCACGCAGAGTAACGCACGCTTGTTACGCTGTTAGGCGCGTGTGAAAGAGGGGGAACGGGGAATGTGACGCGGAATGCAATCTTGTGAAGCAATCTCTATTCCTTGAGGGCGCTGTCATTTTTGTCTGCAGGTGAGCTTGCGACACTACCAAGTCCTCATACCAAACTTCACAGTATCTCCCAAATTACATTTCTGGTTTTCACGGTCGGCTCTTCGAAACTCGAGAGGAAGACGCCTGGCCATGCATAAGACATCCCTGTTTCTCCTCCTACAGCCGGGCCGATTGCCCCCTCTTCCTTCGCTTCCACACCCTCCTCTCGACCTCGGTCGCCGCCTCCCCCCGCCCAATCCGCTCCTCCTCTTTCCCCTGATGGCCTCCCTCCCTCCCCCCTCACCTGGACGATGAGGCTGTAATTGGCCTGGGCGAAGAGGGGCGGGTTGTCATTGACGTCCGACACGTCGATGTTGACCGTGGCGCTGCTGGATCGGGCCGGAACGCCGTTGTCCGACGCTAGCACAGTCAGGGTGTATCCCGAAGTCTGGTGGGTGAAGAAGTGAGGGACGGTGGAGAGAGAAAATTAGCACTTCTATCATTCCCTGTAATGCTTATGTAAGCGATAATACAACGCTGACAGCAAAACCGGCTGTGCTTTTAGGTTTGATTGAGTCTACAGTGCAATTAACATGTCTCCGATGAGTGAATTGGATGTAACGCATGCCCTCACATACACCCACGCACGCTCTGCTTTGTTTCTCACGTACCTTCTCTCTGTCTAGCTGCCTCGCCACCTTGATCTCGCCCCTGATTGGGTCGATGGTGAACGGACTGCCCTGGTTCCCGCCCATGATGGAGTAGCGCACGTGGTTATTGGACGGCCCGTCCGCATCCTCCGCCATCACCTACATGACCCCGAGAGGTCAGAGGGAGAGGAAGAGTTACAGCCGGCCGCCCGAGGACGACGCGTGGACAGACGGAGACATTTAACACACACCTGGAGACCACGGGACACAACGTATACACACACACACACAAACACACACACAAACACACCAACACACACACACACACACACACACACACACCTGCCCTGTATTAAATGAGCTCCCAGGGGAAATCAGCGGATGGAGATGTATTTAAATGTAATTTCGCCACAGACAATTTATAGTGAGGCTGATTAGACACGTGTGCCGATGGTAATTGGACACGGGGGGGGGGGGGCATCAGCAGGTTTGGAGGGGATGAGGCGTTTTGTGTGAAAAAGAAAAAGGAGGGAAACCGAAACGTGAGACATACAGAACAGAATGAGAAGGTCTGGGGGCAGTGCGAGCGGGAGGGCTTTACGAGTCACCTGTCTTTAATTAAATAGCCTGTGTGCCTGTTATAGTACACCAAGCATGAAGTGCACAGGTACGTATTCATTTAACCCAGCAGAAGGCGATGCGACGGCCACTGATATGTGACGGACAGAGACCGAGAGAGAGAGAGAGTGAGAGCGGGCACGAGGGGAGAGAGAAAGAGGACAGAGACAGAGAGAGAGAGTGAGAGCGGGCACGAGGGGAGAGAGAAAGAGGACAGAGACAGAGAGAGAGAGAGAGAGCGGGCACGAGGGGAGAGAGAAAGAGGACAGAGAGAGAGAGAGAGAGAGAGAGAGCGGGCACGAGGGGAGAGAGAAAGAGGACAGAGTCAGAGCGAGCGGAGAGGTGAAATTGCACTGACGTGCTGAAAGTGTTGAAGACCGAGAGCTAAGTGACGCAGAGTGCAGTGATTGAAAAATAGTTATTATGACGCGGAGGCGGAAAATGAAACCATAATGGGGAAAAATGGGGATGGCGGTCCTTCTCTAAGGTAGTTATTATGACGGACATTCGTGACATAAGTGCACTGCCTATATGTCACTGTGGTCGAATAGCATTTGGGGAGTATGACCCGTAACCAGGAGTTCGCCAGATCTAATCCCCGAGCTGGGAAGGTGAACGAACTGTTTATGGCTCCAGGGAGACACTCGCTCGACTCACCGCCAACACGGTCTTGCCCAGCTCCGCGTCCTCGGCGACCACGGCGGTGTAGGTGGACTGGCTGAAGGCGGGGCTGTTGTCGTTGACGTCCGTCAGGTTTATGTTGACCGTGGCCATGTCGCTGAGGGACGGCGTGCCACCGTCGGTGGCCTCCACCGTCAGGTAGTACTCGTGGGACGCCTCGAAGTCCAGCGGCTCGATGATGAAGATGTCGCCTGGGGGG